>PVIH01013582.1:0-57780 GCA_004025045.1 Sigmodon hispidus | reverse complement strand
TTCAAAGAAATGTGCAGACATGATAGCAACAATCAGAAGATACTGGAAGGATGGCACCATGAAACAATCATTCAGCTCATGACTACATGTGTTGATGTGTTTAAGCACCAGGAACTGGAGTTAACACTGTGTATCTTGGTTTTACATCATATTGCAGGAATCTGTTAAAATTCTCTTTATAGTAAACAGGCTTAATTTGAAGCACCAAGCTACTAACCAAGATACTTCTATAAAACCAAAAATGTACACCTTCCACCAATTCTCAAATTGAGTCATAGGTAAATAACCCCTCCAACACACACCACTTTTAAGTTTTACTTCAGAGTTGAATGGATAAAATAAACAGTAAACAGCAATGTGACTTTCTTTTGAGCAGCACCGTAGAAACTACACTGCACTAGCAAAGGCATTATGGGAGAAAAGCCTTCAGACCCAGTGGTTGTAAGGTCCTGCAACATGAGTGAGAGCATATGGGGACACAGTGACAATATTGTCACGGGTTAAGGTTGGTGCTATACGAGATGGAACTTTATACAGTAAATTGGCTTCAGGGGATAAAAGATACTCCTGGAGTAAGAGCTTTTTCTTCCTAATGTCCTTACATTCAAACTTCATCCTATTATAATCAAAACCATGTTTGGGCCTATGAAGGTTTTTGTGCTGGTAGAATACTAGGGACACACGTAAAGGATTAATTCGATTGGGTTCTTTCAGAGCGGTGGTAGCATGAAGCTCTCTCCGGGCACATTCAATCATCACTGAGCCATGAATGGGTGCTATCGCCACTCCACCAAAGCTAGGATCAGTGTAGACCTCTTCACTGTCTGACCAAAACTCAGTAACTGGAGGAAGTTTGTCATACTCGTCATCGGAGAGGGGGTCATTTGCGTCAGAGCACTGCTCTTCTTTCACAGGACAGGAAGCCAGTTCAGGAGAAGAGCTGAGGAATGGCAGCTGGGCTTGTTGCTGATTAGAAGTTAGCTGCTCGGATGGGCTAGTAAGAGGCTCAGGCTGAAATGGGGAGTCTGCTGTGGGAAGAGGTACTTCACCAGACTGGACCATTCCAGCACTCTCGCCAGCAGCTGCATTAGCACCACAGTGTGTTCCGGAAGGCGGTCCAGTTTCCGGAAGCCCGCCTGAGGCTGTTTTATTGTACATGCAGGTAGCTACTTTCATGGAGGAAGCCTCTGGGGGACAGAAGTCTGTAGGTTCTTCTTTTATTGGTTGAAGAGATGAGGCTGATGAGTGGCTTTTAGTGTTGTCTGAACTGGTAGGAGAGTTCATCTTCCTTTTGCGTCCAGCAGCAGCTGGTTTCTTGTCCTGCTCCTTCATTGTGGTATATCTAATTTTCATGTTTATTTATTTATTATTGCTGCCATTTGTGTATCTGGGGTTGGGGTGGCATGATTCCCTTGCAGAGGTCAAAGATCAACTTTATAAAGTCAATTCCCCCCTTCTACCTTTTAAAAAGTCTTTATTCTATGCATATGAGGGCTTTGCTTGCATGTATGTATGTATGTGTACTGCACATGTGTCTGGTTCCCACAGAAGCCAGAAGAAGGTCTTTCAGTACTGGAGTGACCGGTGGTTGTAATTCATCATATAGGTGCTGAGACCTGATTGCAGGTCGTCTGCAAAAGCAAATTTTCCCGACCACTGAGCCATATTTCTAGCTCCCCATTCACTTGTATGAGGGTTCCAGCTACCAAACTCTGGTTGTAAGGTTTCTGTAGCAAATGCTTTTACTCACTGAACCAGTCACAGGCCCCAAATATGACTGATTAGTTAGTTGATTGATTTTGGTTTTCAAGATGGGGTTTCTCTGTATAGTCCTGGCTGTCCTGAAATTTGCTCTATCCTCAAACTCAGAGATCTGTTTGCCTCTACTGTTTGAATGCTGGGAAAAGGCATGAATCACTATGTCCAGCCTCCAAAATATGATATTTTAAAAGCCAAAGATAAAATGTCATTATAACTAATACAAATAAAATCTAAGGGAAAAACTATCCCCAAAAAGAAAAACTATCAGAACTGAGAATAAGAGTTTATTGTCTTCTGGTTAGAAAATATAATGGAAAAATATTCTACTTGCTAATAATTTGCAAAAGCCTAAAAAAATCACAAGAAGAGAACACTGAAAAGTGTACTAAAATTCTTTCAAACTTTCTGTGAGGCATAAAAACAGAACTACACAAATATCACATTCCCCTCTTGGGAAAATCAATTTTTTCAAAACAGTTATCCATTAAAGGAAGGGAAGAACAGAGCTGTCAGGCTGTGTTCTAACAGGTCCTGTATGTTCTCTGGATAGCAGCTTTTGAGAATGTAGGTGACAGCATTTCCACCCAGACATGACCACATGTGATAAACTAACATCCCAGAGAGGGAGATCATGGGCTTTAAGAAAATCATAGAATGTGAGAATACCTGAAACTAGCTTTGGAAATTATGAAGCATAAATTCTTGTGGTTCAGAACTGTTTAAATATTCAGAATTATTCATTAAGGTAGAAATTAAACAAATAAAATATGAGTGCCAACAACAGGAAAAGCATTGCAAGTGGTGTCTGAGTTATCACTGTCAGACCCTTTCCAACCCTGTTAACCACCTATGGCATCTGACAGGGTATAAATGGCAGAAACTCTACAGAGATATTCTAAGAATTGTTAGACAAGTCACTTGAATAGCATATCCAGACCCAACATGTCTTCTTTGTTGTTGTTATTTTTTAAGAAAGGCAGTACCTCAATGAGGAAAGGAAGAAGTCCATTACCTATAGTGACAGAAAATGCTTTGATATGAGTGTGGAGACAAATTCTCAACTCAGCATTATAGGAAATGATCTGAAGTAAATAAAGAATGTGCCTGGAACTGAATGTAAAAAAAAAATAATAATCGGAAGCTGGACAGTATAGTTCAGTGCTAGAGTACTTGTGACCCATGTGCAAGGACCTAGGTTCAATTCCCCTGCAAAATGCAAAAGAAACAAACAAAAATAACAATTAGGAGACACATGTAGGAGGAGGAGGAGGAAGAAGAAGAAAATAGTTAAAAGCATTGAAACTCCATAAGAGATAAGAATTTTCTCCATTCCTTTGTGCTGTATCACATATGTAAAGAACCCAACCTGTTACACAGCAATATAGTCATTGAAAGGATGAATGGATGAATGATTGAATTTATGAATGAGGTTTTTGTCCATTGTAAATTTAATGACTATGTCTTTTGTCACATTTGCTACCAAAGTTTTCTTTTTCTTTAGTAATTTTTTTATTTTAAATTTCATTTGCTATTAATAATAACCCCATTATATTTAGTGCAAATGATTTATCAATTTTATCTTTTGTCTTGGATTATTTACATATTAAGAAATGCTATGACGTAAGGCCAGCTAATTCATTCAGCTCTCCATTATAACGTCTTTCAGCCACTGTTATCTACAGAAAGGCCCTCATGCTTTCACAGAGCCAAGGCAGCTGTCAAAACTGCATGACTGGCCCATCCTCTCCCAAGTGGCCCACGTCACAGGCATCTGGCAGAGTTCCCATCCCAAAGAGACTCTTCAGTCCCCAAAGATCCTTTTGGTCCTCACTCTTTGCATAATTACTAGATGAAATCATGTGTTTAGGATATCATTGGTCCATCACCATGGAGATGATGAGATGTCAAAACACTGGCTGGACAAATCTAAAGAAGATAGAAAGAGGTAAAGCACAAAGACCCAAAACATATCCCCAAGAATCCATAAAGTCATTTTTATATATACAATGTCCCAGGTATCCAATCTGCTTGAAAACATACAAGCTCCCAGATACCCAAGAATGTGGCTACACAAACTACAGGAGAGAAATTCCTGGTCCTCCTGTCCTCCAGGATCCCCCCCCCCAACTTGACCTTGAACTTGTTGATGTCCTTGGTGGATTCTCAATACTGCTTTCCTGCTTGCTTTCACAGTCTAAGTCCCTGCTTCGACTCACATCACATCATCCTTGTCCTCTCTAACCCTACAGAGTCTAA
This sequence comes from Sigmodon hispidus, assembly GCA_004025045.1. Classification (NCBI taxonomy): domain Eukaryota; kingdom Metazoa; phylum Chordata; class Mammalia; order Rodentia; family Cricetidae; genus Sigmodon; species Sigmodon hispidus. The sequence continues at coordinate 53,763 of PVIH01013582.1, read as the reverse complement.
TCCTCTCTCCCTACCTCCAGAAGAACATCACCAAGGCAAGACTCAGTTGGCCTACCTTATTTCACATATCCTGCAAAATTCAGTGATTAGCCACTGCCATGGAGGGGTTAAATGTTTTATAAACTGGGCTTTCTTTCTGATTTCATCTTACCTCTTCCCATGCTTTTCTCTGTTATACTTTGTTCTAACTATATTCTGTGGAGCATTTGAAAACTCTCCTTTTCTGGAGAGAGAAAAAAAAGAGATGAAGATGATAATAGAGGAAGCCAATGTGGGGTTGGAAAAAGACTGGGTGCTAGGGAAACCTCCAAGAATTCACAGTATGTCCCTGGCTAGGTCTCCAACCAATAGTAAAGATGTTGCCTCAGCAGGATTTCCCCTATAATCAAATTAATAGCCACCATCACAGAAATTACATCCAACAATGAATAGAGGTAGAGGCAGAGGCAGAGATACATAGCTGACCACTGGGCTGAGCTCCTAGTCCAGCTAAGAGCAGGGGAGGAGAGTCTATGTGAACAAGGAGATAGGGATTATGAGGAAAATTCCCACAGAGATGGCTGGCTGGAGCTCTGGGGAGCTCACTGAATCAAGAACAGCCACTGGGGAACCATCAGGAAAAGGAACTAGGCCCTTCAAGGATAGGCAACTGTTCACTGACAAGGGCAGTATGTGGAGCCTTAAGGGAAGGGATCAGACTGTGTTTCTGTGCATGGACTGGCACTTTGGAACCCATTCCCTCCAGAGAAACACCTAACCCAGTCTTGACAAAATGATGAGGAAATTGGACTGCATGGAGTGGAGACTGAGCTGATCCACCTTGGGACCTCTTGCCCTTTGCGGGGAGGTGATGGGGGGATAGGGAGGAAAGAGGCTGAAGGCTGACAGGGAGGAGTCTGCGGGGAGAGCAAGGGGATACATGGATAAAAAATACTTTATTTTATAAATTTTAAAAAGAATTAAAAACTAGTAGAAAGCAAAAAAGAAAGAAAGGAAGAAAACTCTCCTTTTCCTTCCTATATTTTTATCTTTTTTATTATTTTGTATTTATCAAGGAAAACAGTAAATTGAATTTAAAATGCTGATAAGTTAACAATAACTATAAAGAAAATAAAAATCATAAGCATGACTTATCAAGGGTGATAATGCAAATAAGATTGCTATACATAAAATTACTTTGTGTTCAGCTTTCCCTCTGGATTTTTTTTCTATCCCTGTATATCCTTATTCAAGGTCCCTTCCCCCTCCCTCCTTCCTATACATTTTAAATAGTGGATCTGGGATTCAAATCCAAGTCTTCCCAACTATCAAAGTGTGGCTCTTCCGGTAGCTAGGGTAGATGACCTGCCAGTCCCATCTTTCCATAAGTGTCTCTTGGTCAGCACCAGGAAGTCCTCATCCCAGCAACTGTTCTCTCTGTTGAATCAGAACTGTTGAATCTTGCCTTTACTTCTGCTTTTTCTTACTTCATACAACTTCTCTTCCTCCTTCTCCTCCTCCTCCTCCTCCTCCTCCTCCTCCTCCTCCTCTTTCTCCTCCTCTTCTATGTACTGCAGGATATTTTTCAAGACCAACCTTGTACTCAAGAAGTGCATTTCCCCTGTCCTGATACCTGCCTGGTCCTACCTCCACTCTGACAAATAACCTTCTTTTCAAAAGACCCGTTTTGTTATCAACCTCTCTTGCTAGAAGAAGAATTTCTTCATGTTGGAACCAAGGTCCACCTACCTCAATGGCCTCGATGATATACAAGAAGTAGGGTCCCCTTAGTATTTTCACTGGTTACCTGGAGATCACTCCTCACCTTACTGTATGCTTTCCAGGAATAACTCCACAGTCAGTAAACTCAGAAGTGAGTCATTTTCTGAGTCTCCCCAGCAATAAGTATGACTTAAGAAGCTATGCTATTTGGCTGTCAGAGGCTTCACTGGGTCTATGCTACAAACCTGATCCAATCTCTTCCTCTGCTGAGGGTTAAACCCATTGACCTCTCTCAGCCATTCCTTAAAAATCTCCAAGAATGTTAGCTTGTGAGATCCATTCACAAAACTGTTCCTTGGGAGAGTGGGAAGGAGGAGTGCAAAATCCATCACCTCCCAAATGGCTTCCATTCTGAAGGTGAAAAAGAGGATGCCTGCTCTTGACAGTGCCAGGGGAACTAGACCTCCAGCCACACCCATACCAAATCTGTTCTAGCCTAAGAGAGGAGAATGACAAGGGCGTCTGTGCTTCTGCTTGGATGTGCTGCTTCTGTGGACAGAAAGCTAAGAGACCAAAAAGGAGCAACTCCATTGTTAAGTGAAAGGAAGAGCTCAGATTCCGACTGGTTCTGATTTATCCAAATGAGTCTCGCTGCTCTGACAAGTAATTGTTGGAATTAAAGCCAGCTGACAGGTGTCAAAACACCAGCATCAGTGTCCACTGGCCGCATGTGAGGGACAGATATTTGATCCAGCTACCACCTTCTCCCTCCTGATTCTGCTTCATGATGAAAGCGATGTGTTCTGCCCTCCCAACCCCACCCTAGCTTTCCCCTGAATGTGACACTTGGAAAGCATCAGCAAATAATTAATTGTAACTGTTGTAAGAAATGCAGAAGTAAAGGAGTCAAGGATGAGCAGAGAAGGGGCAAAGAACCAGCAGAAACTGTACCCATAAAAGCAAGGAATAAAACCCACTATTCAATGGGTTGTTCGTCAGGTCTCATCAATGAGACAAAATAGCCAATATAACTTACAAGAAGCGAAGGTTTATTTGGGTTCACAGTTTCCCAGGTTTCAGCTCAAATTCATTTTGTTTTTGCTATTTCTGGGTCATGGAAAGGCAAAGCACTCCAGTGGGGAAAGAGGTGTGCTGTAGGGGGCAAAGCTGATGACTCCATGGCAGTGTAAGAACAGCCAGAGAGGAAGAGGCAGGGACAGGATGTAACCTCCAGGGCATTCCCTTGCTTATCTACTTCCTCTACCTAGGACCTACCTCCTAGTCACTTCCCAATAATTATATCAAATTACTAATCCATCAGTGATCAGTCCACTGAGGAAGGCAGAGTCCTGATCACATCACTTCCAAAGCCCATCAACTGGCAACTGGGTTATTTAATACATGAGCCTTTGAGTGGCATGTCTGAGTCAGCAAGCCAGTGAACAGCTCAGCTAGAGAGCTATCTAGATAACAATTAGCAGGAAAGCTTTTCAACATGCACACCCTCAAGCACACAATGCACTCTCCCAGATGTTTATGTGCTCACATTGACCTTGCACCAAACACAAGGGACAAGAAAGTCCTGTGAAACAGTGAGTGTGAGAGGCAGAAAAGCTCAGCGCCCTGCCCGTGTGTAACTAGGAAGAAATGAGGCCACTCAGGGGCTGGAGAGATGGCTCCAAGGTTAAGAGCACTGACTGCTGTTCTTCCAGAGATCCTGAGTTCAATTCCCAGCAACCACATGGTGGCTCACAACCATCCATGATGACATCTGGTACCCTCTTCTGTATGCTGTATACATAATAAATAAATAAACTTAAAAAAAAAATGAGGCCACTCTTGCAGGCGGACCAGAGTTTACTCCTGGTGCATGAACTGGCTTCTCAGAGCCCATTCCCTACAGAGCAACACCTTACTCAGCCTTGATATTAGGGGTAGGGATTCAGTTCTACCTCAACTGGATATGAAAGACCAAATAGACTCATCTTGGGAATCCTTACCCTCCCTGGGGGATAGGTGAGGCTGGGGAGGCTGGGGGAGGACTGGGAGGAGGGTAGGGAGGGGGAGCAGCAGTGGGTATGAGAAAAAAATTTAATTATTAATTAATTAAGTAAAATAAAGAAATGAGGCCATACTTATACCCAGTCTGTCCCCAACAACCAATCCAGATTTTACTTCTTCAACCTACTCTACTAGTATCTTCAAGTCCCAGGCATGGTTCTGATATTCTCTCATGTTATTGTCTTTATGGACCCTGGACACTGTGGTTTGCTTTACACCATTTTCTGCACTGCCAAACACCCTAAAATGCATCCTTGTGACCAGTGAGCATTAACTAGTTTCTTCAAAGACCCCTTATAATGTCAGATAGCTCAGAGGGAGACTGCATCCTTTTTCCCTGGGTTTCTATGGTTCATCCCACCAAACTGAATAAGCATCATGCGTGGCTACAACATACTAGACATAGATTACGAATCACAGGAAACAGACTCCCACCCATCCCCCTAGACAGTGGCCAGTTCTTGTCCACCTGTCATCTATCATCATCTGTCACCATTTGTCAACCCAGTAAGCCAGTGGACTGGGCTGGAACTCCCCAGAAGGAGTACATGAGAATCTACAGCCTGTGTGGAGATTTTGAGAGGAAAGAAAGGAATTCTAAATGAAAGAAGGGTGAAGAATTCTCTTTAGTGCCCTGGCTGGCAGGAAATATATGTGCCTGGTAGCCAAGGAAATGGTCTGGAAATTTGTAATCACAAATCTTGTTCACACCACAAGATGTAAACATCCATCTGACCAGACAGAGAACTTCTTGCCCCCCCCCACACACACACACATTTTGGCCTCTTTAAAGGAGTTTGCCTAAGGACAAGGCAATGCTATAACTTCCACAATAACTGAGTGAGAAAACTTCTGCAGGGATGGGTGCTTTCTACTTGAAAGAGGTCACAGTCACTTACTGACAGACTCTGTTGACCTTTCTCCTCTATTTTACTTAAATACTTTTTTCTCAAAACCAGTACCTCAAGCCAGTCATTGGAAACACAGTGTCAGCCACTGCCACCAGCCTGTAGAATCTCCTGTCAGTCATTGGGACCTAGCTTCTAATATGGGTATTGTATTCAGTTTATCACAGAAACAACCCTGAGCAAGCATCCCCTTCTCTTGGTTTCTTTGCTCCAAAGCAGTGCAATCTGCCTTACTCCACGATGACTGTCTGCCTAGGCAGGACGCTGGAAGGCTTTGGAATGTCTGGGCTCCTAGAGACATTGCTGTGAAGCACCTGCCCATCCACTGATAGCAGTCCTCACCAGGGAGGCCCAGGTAAGGGCAATAGCTTTCATAAGGACTCTCTTTTTCCTGTTGCTGAGCTTAAAGGAACTTTTCTCCCTAAACCTATTCTAACCATTTGTAGTTTTTCAAAACCCTGAGAATACAAGTGTAATGGTTACCTCCTGCCACAAAGACTTAACAGTTAAAGCTAAAAATATTCTCCAAGCTCTCCAGATCTGTAGATCTCAAGCTTAAAAAGAAGGAAAACATAAAAATACCATCTCTTTGCATAGAAAAAGTACTAGTCTGAAAATCAACAATCATCCCTTTTGTGCACACTGGACACTTGCTTGGCTGAGTGACTGCCTAAAGCCACCACAGGAAAGGTAGGACCATTTTGTTGGTCTCAGGAGCTACTGGGCTCTTTTTATCTGTATATTCTTTGGGAAAATCAAAAAAGTGAGTATCATATTTCATGGCTCAGAGTGGCCAACTGGATAAGGTACTTCCAAGGTGAAAGCTAGAACGGCAGAGAATGCAGCTATGGCATCCTCTGGTGACCATTATACATAGAATAGTATCTAACATTGTGTGTGTGATGCATACAGGCCCAGCTATAATGAACAGAGGGTGATGGGAAAGTTTAAAGGGTTTCTCAGAGATCCTAGTGTCTTTGCCCATTGCCTTCATACATATGCCATGAAATGCCACTATCATCAGTCTATAATTTTTTTTTAATGGACCCACCAGGTTAGAGATAAAACCACTTATTTCTCTTACAGAGAACCCAGACTCAGTTGTCAGCACTCTTATGGAAACTAACAACGACCCATAATGCCATTTCCAGGAGCTCCAATACTTTCTTGCCTCTATGAGTATTCCATGTATGATGTACACTTACATACAGGTAGACAAATATATATATTCATACATACATACATATATAATACATATATACATACATGTGTGTATATATATATACATAAAACAAAAATAAATCTTAAAAAAAATACTAAAAAGTTAACAACAGTATCATCCCAGGGTGACCCCTGGGGACACTATTTGCAAATTGTCATTGCCTGGACTTTGAATTAAGATAAATGCTACTGGTAAACCATTATATATCAAGTTCCTCTATACCATAGTTCTTAGCAAACAAATTTCTCATTTTTATTTAAGGGACTTAGGACCTTGTCTCCGAGCTGAAGCAAGACAGTGACTACAATGGAAAGTATACAGATGAAAAAGGCCAGTAGACAGTTGCGTGCCTTCTGAATTCTTCCGACACTCAGTTCTTCTGCCAATGGATAGAACAGAAACATCACCATACCAGAGTATGACAGGTTCCTAATTCCATAAGATTGGAGCCCTTATAAGCCATAGGTAGGCACGCAAGGAAATGTCACAGGAGAAAGAAGGTAGAAAGAAAAATGACACAGTTGGAACCAATGACACCAAAGACAATAAGTGTTAATCAAAGACCAGATGGCAGGGAGAATCCAGCTGGAGACCCCCCTCCCCTCACTGACATCAGCAGACTCCAGTCCTCCCACAGACAACCTGGCCTTGGACTTAGCTAAGACTTCTATTGTTCAGCATACTCAGTTTCGTTTGCCAGCCACACTACAGCAATGTACAGTTTTGTCTGTTGACATCCTTGACTTTGTATCCTTCTACTTTTCCTTCTGGCTGACAAATTCTCTTCTGGATCCTTAGCCAAATCGCCTGTGTTCTCAGAGTTTTATTTACAGTAATCTCCTGACATCAGCAACACACTTCATTTTCTTTCCATATTCTGTGACCCCCTAGGCCAGTGGTTCTCAGCCTTCCTAATGCTGTGACCCTTTAATACAGTTCCTCATGTTGTGCTGACCCCCACAATCACAAATTATTTTTGTTGCTACTTCATAACTGCAATTTTGCTACTGTTATAAATCATAATGTGTGTGTGCATGTGTGTGTGTGTGTGTGTGTGTGTGTGTGTGTGTGTGTGTGTGTTTCCAATGGTCTTCAATCCCTGTGAAAGTGTTGTTCAACCTACAAGGGGGTGTCATGGCCCACAGGTTGAGAATAACTGCCATAGATGTTTTCAAACCAAGTATCTGAGAAAACAGTTACACCAGTTTCCAACCTGCCTCTCCTAGTCTCTAGAATACACCTGCTTACTTGGCATCTTCAGGTGACTACCCAGCAGGCATTGCAATCTTTCTGTCTGAAGAAACTTGGCCATAGAAGAGAGTCTCCTGAAGAAGAAACATCTCTCAGTTCAGGTAAAGAAAGAAATTGAAGCTGCACCCTAGGGAGAGGACTCTGTCCTTGCACTTTGTTCAACAGGATTGGGTCCCAATTCAGGGACTATGACCAGTGATGGGCCTCAGTGTGTTCCCATTTTAGGCAATGAGAACCAATGAAGGAAGTCTTTCATTACCTGTAGAATGCACATTCAAAACCCTTAACAGACAAGCCCAGGTATATAGTCTGTTCTTTCTTGAATGTAAATGCCTATGTTTAATTTATAAATTGGGCACCATTAATTAAGAGATTAATAACAATAGTAAAGGACAATTATTACAATACATTAATACTATAGTAAAATGTATCACTACTCACAGCTATTATTAAGTAAAATAAGGGTTGCTTGAATGCAAGCATTGTAAAACAGTCAGTCTTGTAACTTAGAAAAAGACTCAGTAATGATGGGCAAGGAGTGTATCTATCATGGACACACTGGACAGAGGTGCTAGTTTATATCCTGGGAAGGACCTTATACAACACAGCAAGAGTTTATTGACTGAGAAGGGCATGCAATTTAAAATATGAATGGTTTATTACTTGAGATTCTGTTTAATGGATCACAGGTAACTTGGAAGCATGAAAAGAAAAGCCACAGATGAGAGGTCCTAGATGGCTGACAGAAATGTGAAACAACCATTAATGCACGAGCCAAAATTGACTTATAAGGAAGAGCCACCTTTATTTTTATGATCCCAAACAAGTGAACCACTACCTGTGTGGGAGGCAAATACACTTTACTAATACTAAGGAGATGAGAAAAGGAAACAGGAGTATGTACTGAACAGACCAAGTCATGCCAATCAGCAGAAACATTGTTCTGTGCTTATATTCTTCCAAAGAACATCAGTATCCCTCCAAAGTTAGGAGAGAATTCAGACTTCGCCCCATGGGCTCACAAATGACATAATGTGCTATTTTTCTAATGTGCAAACAATGCTAGCAAGAAGTATTCAGGAACCCAAACCAACATTTTCATATATTTTGGAAGCCTGAACCTTAAATAAAATAATTAAAACTTCATTTCATAAAAATAAGAGTCTCTCCCTCATCTGTGACCCTTCCTGGCTATACAGATAGTAACTTTCAGACCTCCATAAAGTTCTATCCAGACCAGAGCTTTGGAAAGATATATTCATCTCTGAGTCTGATGGACTCCCAGTGAAGTCTACTCCACAGTCTTTTGGCATTTCCAATTCCAATTCCATTCCTTTTCAGACATACCCATCTCAGAGTATGTCATTATCTGAGACCCAGTGTGGTCTGTGTCTGCTACTTGCTTTGCCATGCTATAACAGAAGAGCATGGCATGGAGCACATAGATGCCAAGGGTTCTGGGATTCCCTTGTGGTACTGCTAGAGCACTGGCTAAGAGAAGATGCTGATATCAACATAGAGACTGAGAGCATAGTCTTGAATCCTCCAGGGATTTGGCCTGGAAAACTCCAAACATACTGAGTTCAAGGTCACCTATGAGCTTCCCCGGAACTGACACCTGAGTCAAGGCACAAAGTGTCCATCCTTACAAAGGGCCTAAAAAGATCCTTTGGCAACAGGAAACTTCTGGCATCTAAGTCAGGACCTCAGTGCCAATGACATGTCTTCTCTCTATGCCTTCCCAGGTTCCCTCTTTCATTTCTATGTCCATGTACAACCTATTTTCCAGGGGACAAACACAAGGAATCAAATGCTGAAGTACAGTAGGAAAGGCCAGATGTGACTTCACACAAAAAAGATCAGTACCAGGAAACCTTCCCACACCATGGCTTTGGTCTCTGCCCTTCTCCAGCCCTGGACTTACGATCTCTCACATACAACATTTAAATCCACGTTTCTGACTAGGGCTCTCTTCCCCTTCCCAGCCACAGTGTTCTACAGCTAAGAGAGCTTCCCATGACTCCCCGCCCCCACTGCCCAAAGGCCACCAAGTGCTCTGGTAGGGAAGAACATCTAACCTAGAAAATGCATAGGGGCTGTCTGGTTTGGAGTCTGTTTAGAATGGGCTTGTGAGGAAATCTTGGCACCTCAGACTCTATCCGAAGCTCTTGGGATATAGGAATCAGGCCCAGATGGATGAAATTACGCTTGAAATATGAGCAAGATTACAGTACAGGCCAGAAGAACGGACAAAAGCATTTCGGGGTGAAAATGCCAGGGTTGTATAGTGTTGGAGCCCTGCCATGGGGTGGGGGGACATTTGAATGTGGTGACAAAGTTCCCAGCTTTGCCAGCATTGCAGAGTTAGCCCAGAGCTTTGAGTAGGAGAGATGGAGGTGCTAGTTAAAGCAGAGAGGGCAATGCTGGTCATGAGGGGCCGAGTACCTCAAAGTCTCTGCCAGCTAGGCCCTACCATCCACCCGACCACTACCCACTGTTCAGCTCATAAATTCCTTGAAACTTGATATTAACAGAACTTCCCCAACTGCTCCACGCTAAGTTGTGTCCCTCATAATGGTACTGGAGTTCATGGCAGGAGTTTAGAAAGAGAAGAGGATTAATTCTCCAATGTAAAGAAAGAAATATAGAGTAGACCTGGACCAGAGGCAGCACAACAGAGGTAAACAGACATGGACAGGACAGTCAAGAGGTCAGCAGGCATGCAGGAGGGTATGGAGCCCTGGCTAGAGAGAACACAACTCCAGAAGCTTGCCCATCATATGCAGTGGACAGAGGGCAATGGGAGTTTAGAAAACACCGACCACAAAGAATGGTCCAGTGCCCTGCCTCTGTAGCCCACTCTGCATCCCTCTCATCCTTCTCCCATGCGTTGACCACATTCTTCATTTGTGTTTCTCACCAAACAATGCCTAGTAATCAGTGTCTCTCCCTCTCTTTTCTTCCCCCCTCTCTCTCTCTCTCCCTCTCTCCCTCTCTCTTTCTCTCTCTCATTTGTGTGTGTGTATGTGTGTGTGTCACACATGTAACATGAAACAATCACAATTCAGAAAGTGGGTGTTGAGTGAAGAAAAACAGCTCCAAGAACACCTAATATACATAGGATACATATTCTCAGAAATCCGCACTCAGGTCCTCATGTGCTTCAGGGCTGACTCAGTTCCTCCAGCAGCTGTCTGGATGATCCAGGTCAATGCAGTGGCAGAGAGGCCAAAACAGTGAGTGTGTCTCCCCCCAGCACTGGGACAGTGGACAGCTGCCAGGCATTGACTCCCCAATAAGACCACTCCTTCTTTGCCTTGCTCCTGTTAATCTCAACCCTCTTTGAACTTCAGATATCACAGTTAGGCCTAGATGGCTTCCACACAGCTCTCCCCTATCTGACCTGTTCACTGTAACTCAAGATCTGTACAACCAACAACCATTTTGAGGCCTGATGAGTAAGTATCTCAAATATAGCCAGCCCCCAAACCAAGCTCCTCACCTCTCACCAAACCCAGTCTATGTTGCCTCCTCAGTCAACAGCAAAGCCATACTTCTAGCTGCCAAACTGTGGTGTGTTGGGGACAGAGATTACACATAGACCTAGACTTTGAACAAAGCCTTTGGTGCCCAAAAATATGAGAAACAAACTTTTAATGTTAATGAGCTGTCTTGATTGTAGAATTTTATTATAGTACCTCCAACAGACTAAGACAGTATATATGTGTATTAGGCACTGTTTAGGACTGTATGTATATGTATATGATTCATATACACATGCCTACATGCTACTGATTTTATCTCTCTGGAAGATTCCTGGCTAAGAAACATGTCTTGCTCCTCTATATTTATATCCTACAATACATCTAGTGAAAATGTTTTCAGATGTTATATCCAGAATCTTATATTTGTGTTTCTTCAAAAATATAAGCCAGACCAAACTTCAACAGGTAACCCTCTATTAAAAGCCTCCAGTGCCCCTTCACTTCATTTATTCAAAGCTCGCATCCCTCCCTGACTCCAGCCTGTCTGTCCTGTCCTACCTGTCTCAACTCCTTTCTTGATCAGACTCCTCTAGCCACACCCACTTCTTTGTAATTCCTTGAATACAAGGCATTCTCTTTTCTCTCTCTCCTCCTGAAGTTTGCCCTGAAGATTCTCCTTTTTGAGTATTTATACAAGTAGTAACTGTTTTGTTGGTCTACATCTAGCTGTCCTGCCTAAAATTAAACCTACACACACTCTAACATTCTTCTAGCACAGTCTTATTTTATCTTCTCCTGTATCCCCTATCAACATTTGATATACTACACTCTTTTCTTATTAGCCTATTCATTCTACCAGCTGAAACACAAGGCCTATGATGAAAAAGAAGCCTTATCTGTTGTATTTTTCTTGCTACTTGGCTCCAAAGCAGTGCCTATAAGTTAGAGAATTGGTCATTGGGTTAGAGCTACTATAACAAAATACTGCAGACTCAGTGGTGTAATAACAACACAGACATAGAGATAGATAGATAGATAGATAGATAGATAGATACATAGATACATAGATACATAGATAGATACATAGATAGATACATAGATAGACAGACAGACAGAGACAGACAGACAGACAGATAGTTAGATAGACAGGTAGACAGATAGACAGACAGACAGAGACAGACAGACAGACAGATGCTTGGATGGATGGATAGATAGATAGATAGATAGATAGATAGATAGATAGATATTCCTCATGGTACTGAAATCTAAAGTCTTAGCTTAAGGTTCTGGCAGAGTATTTGCTTCCTCATAGACAGTCATATCTTTTTCTGACACCACACAGTAAGAAGGTAAGGAGTTTCTCTAATTCTTCTTGATGATGGCACTAATCTAATTCAGGAGAGCTCTACCATCATGACCAGCTCTACCCACTGTCCAGAATCCCCATCACCCACCCATCATCACTTTAGGAATCCGAATTTCAACATACAAATTTTGAGCCGGAGTAGAGACATCCAAACCATGGCAGAATTTGATTAACATGAGTTTTACAAATGAACGAGTGAACAAATGACATCCAGGCACAGATGAGTGAGGTCTCTTCTCTGCTCCTGGGACAAGCATTTCTGTTTCTAAGACTGTGTGAGCTCACATCCATCTTGTTCTGAGTGTAGAGGCTGGGGAAGCTGGAAGCTGGCATTGAGCCTTCTCTCCCAGTCTCATGGCTGGCTGGAAGCCTAATAAAAGTCCTCAGTGTCACATGCACTCGTAATTAGGGTCTTGGAGAAGGCTCTTCACCAGGACTTCCTCCTAATCTCTGAAACATTCCTACTACTCAACTGGAAATGTTGAGTACTGGCAGGCCCTGATTAGAGTTTTCAAAATAAAGTAATGATGACATGGTCTTCATAGCCCTTCCCCCATCCCCATCAGGCCCTCAAATAAACAACACAACAGTTGCAAGTCCTCCTGATCCCCCAGCCCCCAGAAGAGTATGTCTCCCTCAATGAGCATTCTCAGAGGGGAAAAGAAAATCACTGCTTTTCTAGAGCTAAAAGGAGTTTTTTTGTAAGTCATCTTGTTCTCTGAACAGGACATGCAGAGAGACAAGGCTTAGCAAAAAGCCAAGACCTGAGAGAGAACCCAGAGGCAGAGTTTTGATGAATACTAAACCGAGCCCATTGTTCAGCATTAGTCAGTGCTGACAACCTTTACTGTGCCTCCAGGGTTGCCATGATAACATGTCCATAAGCAAATGACAATAATTAAGCAGATTCAGACTAACAGTTCTCAATCTGTGGGTCGCTAGGATACATCAGAAAACTTATTTCAGACAGTCGTAGGACTGAGACACCACTCAGTAGCAAAATTACAGTTATGAAGCAGCAACAAAAATAATCTTATAGTTGGTTGGAGGTCACCATAACAATGAAGAACTGTATTAAAGGGCCAAAGCATTAGGAAGGTTGAGAACCACCACTCCAGACCACAAGGTCTACCCTCACAAGGAGGCTCCATCACTCTGTTGTGTGAGCGAGCCAGCTTCAGCACACGGAATTTGCTTGAATGCTAGCCACTTCCTTCAAGTCTCCCTAAATTACCCTCTCAGCCTACAGCAGGGTAGTGTCACTGGAGGAGAAAGTACCATTCAAATACCTCCATCGGGGTAACTAGCCAAGTTTTGATCTAACTTTGGCTCTGTTATGATCCATATATCCCCCTAGAACTGTGAGTTCTAAGCACTGGCCTGGGCTGCTGAGGCTCACACTTAGAGCACATTGACATGAACCATGACAAAAGCTGAGCGATTCTACCTATCTTGAATCTGCCATGTGTCTTAGTGGACTAGCAAAAGTTAATCTTCACAGAATCCCTTAGATAGATGTCATCCTCTATTTATGAGGAAACAGGAGCTTTAAGCCTAATTAACCACTCCAAGCCACAGAACAGGGAGTAGAACCAGAGTTAGAAGTGAGACAATCCAAATCTGGAACCTGAGGGTATAATACCATTTTATTCTGCTTCTCATGGCACGGGAGGTGAGCTGGGTGGCTGATGTATAGACACTGGATGACCCTGCAGACAGTTAAGAGGTTTTCAGGTAAAGCCACACAGCTGTCAGCTGATATTCAAACATCCCCGGGCCTGTGTCTAAACCCCAGAAACATTCACTCCACTGGCTGCTCATGCCATCAAACAAATTACTTACTCTCAGTCTCAACTCCAGTGGCCTATTCTCAGAGATGCCTCTCTGGCCATGCTCTAGAACTTTCTGTTTCACCTCCCATTCCTTTTCTCCATTTATTATCTCCAGGTCTCCCATGCAATTGTAAATAACTGAAATGACCTTTGTCTATATGTACAGCTCTTGCCTGGATCCATTTGGTGTTGCAGTAAATGCAGCTACTCACCCAGAATACTTGGCACCATTGAGCATTTGGTTCATGTGATTGAAGGTATGATTTCATGATTGAGCCAAAGAGAATGGAAATCCCAAGAGTGAGGCTCTGGCCTCCTAGACTTGTTTGACCTTGTGATCAGCAACATCCAGGCTCCAAATTACTACCGCAGGAGCCACAGCCAAAGGCAGCACCATTGCTCCATTGCACTGCCAGTCCTGGTCGCAAGTTTCCTTCTGGGGCCTGAAGAGTGACATTCTTACTCTATGTTGTCCATTGAAATGACCACTAGCCACGCATGGCCACAGAGCACTGGGCTCCTGATTATAGCAATTGAAGAGGTGAGCTTCTCCCATTTCTTCTATTTCAATGAGTTTAAAATGTAAAACTCCTACTCAAGTGAAGTTATTGGAAAACATTGAAGTATGGTTGGAACAATTTAAATGTGTGAATCTGTTTTTTCAACACTCAATTTTATGAACTCTAAATACAGATTGAGTCTGCCAGTGAAAATTCAGCATCTGCATTGAAACACAAAATCTGTTCTAAGTGTAAAATATGCGTGGGCTTTTACAGGCTGAGTAAAGTGCTTTGTTAATGTTTCTGTATGGATTAATATCAATGTGATAATATTTTGGATATACCTGAGTCAAATAAACTATATCATAAAATTAATTTAACATGTTTTTTTTTTCTTTTTATTCCCAGAGCTGAAGCTCATGAATGCTAGGCAAGTACTCTATCACTGAGCTACATTCCTGGCCTGCTTTTTTTTTTTTTAATGTGGTTTGCTGTAAAATTCTACATTATATATGTGAATTATATTGTATTGAGACTGACAGACAGGTAGATAGCTAGATGATAGATTAAACCAGTATAATTTCTAACTGCATTCCAAATATTTATCCTTATACCTATAGACAAGTGTAGTTCTCATCCCTCATCCAAAAATTTTCTTTTTTGCAGCAGATTGGTTGCTAAAATGCTGGGAAAACTGAGCTGCCCAGTTTCAGAATTGAGGGGTACTCCTCTTTCCCTCAATCAGTCTGGGTGTCCCTTTCCAAGAGCATTGCTATTTTTATGCTGTGGAGGCTCTCATGGGTTTTGTGGACACTCAAGGCTATTGACTTCTGGGAATCATGTAATTCAAGAGGAGGTCATGAATTTGAGAGGAAAAGTAGCAGAGACACCACACTGAAGGAGAGGGAGGGAAGGAAATGATATGCATATAGCACTCATGCATGCAATCCTCAGAACAAATCAATACTCACTTATGAAATACTCCAAAAAAATAAATAAATAAATTTTCAGGCCAAAAAATTGTCCCAACAAAAGTTAATTAAGCAGTATAAAGTGTATTTCTCTCACAACCATAAGCTCCTTGGAGAAATTGGACCGTGTCCCCCAAAGACAAATGAAAAGGCAACAGGAAAGTGTTCCAATCTTTTCAGGATGTCAAAGGTGTCATGGTCACTGTCTCTGTAGATCAACCTGGAAGTTAGCAGTTATCCCTTAATGGGCGAGCAGAGTCCTGGGTTGATCTCAGCAGACGCCTGGATAACACCACTCTTGCTCCTAATTCTGCCAGCTAAGAAGCTCTGCGTGGCTGGAGGAAAAGCAGCTACTAACATAATGGGAATGCCTGATACTTTTATTAGGTGAAAAGAAAGGCAAATGACCAGAGAGCTTCCTGAAGCTCCTACATTGCATTGGCAATCCTGGAAACTGAGCCATACACAAGAAAAATCTAAACAAACCCTAAAAATGTTTTTTTTACTGAACAAATGGACTAGGAAAGAAACTCAGTGTGAAAAGAAGTCCAAAATGTGGGAAGACTTCCATGGCATCTCTTAGATAATAAAGAGCTGAGAAGAAACCTCTGGTGAGTGTATCATAGCCTTGGTACTTGCTGACATCTTGAGAGTAGTTAAAATCAGACCTTGAGGAGTCTTTCTTTGTGGAATGAATAAGTCTGCTTTACCTATAGTTTGGGCCTTTCTATCACCACACTATGCTTGTCTACCTGTGAACACATCGTGCAAGGAAAAGGGTAATGGCTGAGTAAAACAACCCCTTCTGTCAGGGGAAGTTGGATTTCCAGGAGCTCAGTGGTCACATGAGAGTTTCCACAGTAGAAGACAGCCATGATCTAGGAAAGGGACATCTTAGTAAGAGCACCTGGAATGTTTGAAGGAAAGATGACTGTCTCAGGTATCTCGGCTTCCCAGGAACCATCTTCAGGAGTGAAGCCACTGTTATCACAGCTGGTAGCAATCCAGGCTCTTTGCAAGCTAACATCTGTAGTAGGAAAGACCAGGGTTTCCCAAAGATGCTCACATCAGGATGCCTGGAATCTGTGGCACTGGAAGCCAAGGGAAACTAAGGTGACTGAAGGCACTGGAATTGCTAACCTGCTTTCCTTAAAATAGCACAAGAATATCCTTACTATCCAAATGGACCCAACATCATTCCCAGAATCATTAAATGTGGGAGACAAAGCAAGAGAGTCAACGTCAGAGAAGTGCAATGTGAGAAGAGCAGCATCCCTCCAGTGGTGATGGAAAGATAGGGAAGAGATCATGAGACAATGAATCTCAGTGGCCTCTGAGGGCCTGCAAAGCTAAGAAGCCTCTGAAAGGAAAGGAGCCTGCTAGTACTTTCATGTCCACCCACCCAATCAGACTGTTTTGGACTTCTGACCTCCAAAATTGTGAGAGAAAAAAAATGTGCAGGACTTCCAGTTATTATATGTGGCAATCCATCATAACAGCAATAGGCAGAAATTCAGCTGTCCCCCAGGCTCTCACCTCCCTTCCAGAATCAATTACAGAAGATGAAAAAAAGTGTTCGGGTTGGAAATGCATCCAGAAGTTTACATCAGCCCTGATTGCAGACGTTTTAAAGGTCTCTCCTCCCTAGAGGTTTTTCCCAGGAAGCCTGTGACCTGGCAAACACAAACTGTAGAGTCAGAGCCACAGTCCTGCCTGACGTCTTCATCCTAAATATCCTTCTCACCCACAGAGCCAAGGGATAGGAAAGCACTGAATCAAGGAGAAAACGTTTAACAATTCTACTTCCTATACTATGGGAGTTCTTCTGAGCACTCAGTTATACCTCTGTAATACTATGGATGGGACTAACAGCCCACCAAACATTTCAAGATGGTGTCCACCAAACATTAGGCTATGTTAAAAACTAGAAATCATGACTTAAACCAGGGCTTTATATTCAAATAACCAACCTGAGATCTTCCTAGTATTACCACACTAAGAAGCTTACAAAGTTAACCCTTCCTTAGCCCTGTACCATCTGTCCATCTGGCTCACACCCCCGCTCCAGCACCTGTCAATCCTTCTCCACCTTCCTTCCACTGAGGCCAGGCCAGGGTCATGCTCTCATCCAAATTCAGAGGTCTGACACTGCTTTGGCCTCAGCCATCATAGACATCAGACTCATTAGCTCCTAGTACAGAAATACAGTGGCAGCCTCCTCCCTGAGGATGAGCTTAGGTCCCCTGCATCCAGCCTTCAGTTCCCACCTCCCCCAGAAGATACCCAGATGCACGCTCCTAGATCTTCAACTATACCCGTGTCCTGATCACCTTCCAGGTTCCTTTCCAAGGTTGAGCTAATCAAAGTTCACAGTGCTCTGTCCACAACCCAGTGTCAGGAGGCGTTCCTTAAATCCCATCACATCATTGAGGGGCCTCACCCATCTATCTGTGGATACAGATTCCTCAACCTAAGCACTGTGGAGCAAAGGTCAATGTTTCCAAAACTAAGCTCATCTTAGAGCAACTTGGTTAGTGATCTTCTAGAATCATCTAAACTCCACTAAGTCTAAGCCTCTGAATCATTTTTTTGCCTGCTTCCCCCTTCCAGTGCCCTCTGAACCTGCCCACTGTTTCCAAGAGCTAACCATTTGACCTTGGCCACTGTTGCCCTGGGCTCCTTCAACAAAAATATTCAAGCTATTTGCATTTGACCTTCCTTTTCTCTGTCCCATATCAAGACCTCCTTCTTTCGTCTTAATTATGCAGTAACGAACAACTGTGCTAACTGAAATTGGGGCGGGCTACTTGCCTCTAAAAGTCAATAACTAGCCCCACGGGAACAACAAATCCTTGAGGCGCTCCCCCACCATCCTTTGGCAGCCTGTGCAAGCGGGCTGCCTCTCCAAACGCAGCGCAAATCTGGAATGCATATGTTTTCCTTCAATCATTCACTCCATCAAACCCAGAGCAGGCCAGAGGGGGTGGGGAGGTCCCCAGCCAGTGTCTGAAAGTCTCCATTAACATGGGCATCCTTGTTATAAAGGGATGCTGTATTCGCAGGTAACCAACAGCTCTCCTGCGCATCTGGGAACAGTTTGAGTGATTGCCGGGAAGAGAAGAAATTTGGGTCATAACTAATGATCAACATCCCCTTTTAATCAAACGAAGCCGTTATAATGTGTCTATCCTCAAGGGGAACAAGGCCCTTTCACCTCCAGGAGGTCTGCAGTAGCATTAACCTCTTCAGGGAAGCCACTGGGCCTCGCCTTGCCCAGGTAGGAGGGAAGAAGGGGAGCCCAGATACTTAGCACCTACCTTATTCCAAGCTTTGTGAAAAGCAGTGACACAGTTGTTTCCGAACTGGCTGGGTCTGGGATCCATTAGTGAGTCTCAGCTGAGAGCATGCATCTAAAAACCTGGGAAGGCTAGGGAGAACAGACTCCTGCCCCACCCCAGATTTTACATTCAGTTAAATCAAAATCAGTAGCTCCCATAGGTGGAGCCCAAATATTTTCATGTTTAACAAGTTCCTGTGTGATGCTGGGCTCAAGGACCACACCTAGAGAACCTGCATCAGAGAAAAACTATGCCTCTACTTATGATCAGCTGTGGGTGACGCTTTTACAAATAGCAAAGGATGTGATCTTCAGAAAATTTTATGAAGTGTGTTCAAATCTACCCATGTTATGATGAGGAAGCAGAGCGTCAAATAGACTACCTGTCACATGCTGGAGTGGGAGGCTAGTATGGAGAACTCACTCTGCCTAAGGTCAGAGCCCTTGAATCTCTCACAACAGTGAGTCAGACAAACCACATACTATGAGATAGTTTTAGTGAGAATGGTCTTTGCAAAGCCTTGCCTAGAGCATGGGCTTATTCCTCCTCCAGATTCTCTCCTGCACAAAGGCAAGCTGGATCCTCCATCTCTCAGATCTTCCCACTGCTGCCTTTCCCTGCTGTCTTGAAAACCAAATGTCTCTTCAGGTGATGTTTATGATCAATCTAACCCTCTTGTCTCAGAGCTTTCCAGAAATGACTCTGAACTCTCCAAGATGACCAGCCATGAAAGCAGCTTCTGAAAGGCTCTAGTTCTCATACTTCTGGGTTCCCATAAACTTCTTACCTTCATTCCACACTCGAGCCTTCTCCTGGAGTAGAAGATGAGCTGAGAGGCAGATGAGATGGCATTGAGGAAGGAAGGTGGATTGGAATGCCTCCATTGGATGCCAGCCATTCTTGTATAGCTACTTGTAAAATCTTTCCAACATTTTACAAGTTAAGAAACTGAAGCATGGAAAGAGTATGTGACCTGGCCAATATTACACAGCTAGACACTGTGTCAAGATATAAAGAAGCATCTCTGCTCCAGAGCCTATAGCCCCAACCATGCTGCACTGGCAGAAAGAATGAGGGCTCCTTGTAGGGGACAAACTAAAGGCAAGTGACTGTGGTTGCAGCCATTGTTACGGGGTAGCAAGTGTAGTTGTAACTGTTGTCATAGAAGCAGTTGTAGGATAACCAGAATAGGAACTGTAGTAGCTGCTGTTGACTTAGTATTTGAAGCACTTGTAGTAATGGTACTTGTAGAAATTCTGGGTAGGAATTATGGTAGTGTCTACATTAGGAGCTAGAGTGGTTATAGTTATAATAGTTTTTATAGCAGAGGTTCAGAGATTCCTCCCATGGCAGCTTGCATGACCTGAGGCAGATCTTTCTGCTTCAGCATCCTTAGTTTCAAAACACGACCTGTCTCCAATACTTATTTTGAAGAGGAAATGGAAGAAGTTAAATGAATGTGTAGGCAGAATTTTCTGTGTCCTGGTAGCCACTCCCAAATAACCATTTAGAGACTCATTATTAATTATAAATGTTCATCTGATAGCTCAGGCTTGTTACTAGCTAACTCTTACATTTTAAATTAATTCATATTTCTTATCTATCCTCTGCAACATGGTGGTACTTTCTTTCAATATGGCATGTTCATCTTGCTTCTTTCTGTGTCTACTCACAACTCCAGACACCACCCTTCTTCCCAGTATCTTCTATGTCTGTCTGTTCCATCCTTACCTCATGCTTAGCTACTGACCAATCAGCCCTTTTATTAAATGAATCAGAAGGTTCCTTGACAAAGACAAATTTTCACAATGCACAAGAGGATTTTTATAATACAGTCAATTCTCCACAACTGTCATTCTGTGAGAGGATGACAGAGAGGATAGCTAAGGCAGGCTACCTGCCTCTGAGGTCCAGTTCACTACAGAGAGCTTCAGACAAGAGCAGTAATACTGCATATGAGAAAAGCCTAAGAGCAAGGAATGGGATTCTGTATGTGAGAGATCCATGGGAAGCAAATCCTTCCAACACAGGCTGACAACCTGGTGAGGGACCATCCAAGCTGTCAGGCATGAGAGACAAGATGCACATCACCAGGGTGAACTACTGCCTTGTACTTCCACATATCAGCTGTTGTCTCCAATATCTACCTTAGTACCTGAACCCAGCCACCTCCCAGGGTGCTAAGATGGTCTTACGTCCTTCTATCAATGTCATTTTCCCTCATCTCAGCAAATGCTCCCAGTTTCTGTGTCTGCAAAGAATCCCAAGACTCCCTTGAAGTTACCAGAGTTCTTTATGAGCTTTGCTTTGGGAGTTCCCAAATGGCTCTTAGACCAGTCAAGGAATATCTTAGTGAGTGTTCTATTGCTGTGAAGAGACACCATGACCGTGGCAACGCTTATAAAGGAAAACATTTACTTGGGACTGGCTTACAGTTTCAAAGGCTTAGTCCATTATTGTTATGGTAGAAAGCATGGTAGTATGCAGGCAGACATAGTGCGAGAGAAGTAGCTGAAAGTTCTACATCCGGATTGGCAGGCAGCAGGAAGACTGAGATATCCTGGCCAGACATGAACTTCTGAGAGCTCAAAGCCCACCCCCAGTGACCTACCTTCTAATAGGGACATTCCTATGGCCAAGTACTTAAACACAGGAGTATATGGGGCCATGATTATTCAAACCACCACAGGGAACTTCCAGTTAAACTCATCAGTGACTGGAGTCCTGCCTGAATCTCCATGGAGATCCAAGCTTTTGAGCCAGTTTGGTTCCCAAACTCCTATGGTGCTCTGCAGTCTCCTCCTACCACTCAGGAAAGAGGAGCAAAGTTAATCATGTCTATGATACAGCCCTGAATGGCACCAGATTCATTTCTGAGGTGTGAAAGTGTCCCAGGCTTTCATCTTCTCAATCGTTCATCTGCACAAAGGAGCAGCAAAGTGTCTCCAGATTCTATCCTGTGTAAAGGACCACAGCATATGAGATCCACTCTTCATTTGCTTGGGTCCCATAAACAGAGATATAGCAAGTCCTCATATACAAACAGCTTTTGAGTATATAAAATAGCGCAAGACGCAAAAACAAATATTCTTGACCCAACTTTCAAACATCAGATGTTGGCAGATTATTTTGAACATAACACCTTTGGAACTCACACATGTGAGACTCAATGCATGCCCCAATATACGAGCAAAGAAACAGAGAACCAACAGAGTCTGAGCAAAACTCCAGGTCCAGGTGACTCTTCCCACTAAGCTGCTTCTGATGCTGTTATGTCAGCATGAAACTAGGGGACTGGGATGACCAGAGAAGCCTTGCTAGACCATGGGATGTCCAACCCCAAATGACATCCATAGAATACAACCAGTACACCAAAGACTTGGGAAACAGCATGGAAATAGGATGTAAAATTTATGATTGTTAGAGGAACAGGGCCTCTACTATGACATAGTGTCTTCTGTATATGACAGAGAAGATGAGCCCATAAAATCCTAAAAATGTCTGCCTAAAAAAGACCTGAGAAATGACACCAGTTGACATGCTCACATGGATAGGGAAAATCTCACAGGGCCCCACCACTAGGTGACAACCTACAGGTAGTTAAGGACTGTTGGGAGGAGAATCAGTCTGCTCCAGGGACTGGTCCCCTGATAGGTGATACAGTCCTAAGTGGTCAGGCTTAAACACATACGCACATGCACAACATTCAATGAATTCAGCATGTTGCATTTATAAATTTATAGGGTGTGTGTGTGTGTATAACAATAAAAATTAAAGAGGAGAGATCATTTTCAAAATAGATAAGATTCACTCTGAGCTGAGGACATGAGCTAGATGATTAGATCATAGCTCAAGATGGCAAAGGAAAGATTCCAGGAGGAAAGAGAAGCTGAGTATAGATGTGTGGCTAAAAAGATTGGGCATATTTGGGAAGGTCACAGCAAGAATGCTAGATGAAATGGCTCCCTCACATACAGATGGACTCTCTCTTGGAGGCAGGGTAAAGAACCATCAAGCCCTTTGAGCAAAGGAATAACATTCTTGAAAATAATCAAACTGGGCCTTGCTGGCTGCTGCCTCCACAAATGAACACAAAGGAAGAAAATGGCATTTAAGGTGACCACCATAGCATCCCAAAGAAAGAGCAGAGCTTCTTAAATGTATTTCAAGTTATGAATATATAGTGAATCTGTCTTTGTTTTTCACAACTAAGCTACATCTCTTCAAGATAGGATTTTCCAAGTGTCAAGAAAAGCAATTTGATATTAACCTTCCACTGTACAATTATGTAGGCAGGAGAGCAGCTTAGCCGGCCTGAATGGCCATAAAATATAGGCCTTAGTTCAAGAAGTCAAAGCAAGGGATGCTGACTGAATCTGAATTCCCCTCATCAAGGCTTAGGAAACACTCCGTCTTTTGCCACTGGGTCTATTTTAAAAGCATAATGAGGGTTGTGCAACCCAGCCCTGCAACCGGCCCTGAGAATGCACCCCTAAGTGTCTCAAGATGTCCAAAGAACATCAAAGGGAAGGAGAATTATTCTCTGGATATACCATAGGAGGCAGACCCTGATATCCCACTGCTGGAAATAAAAACCCAGGACGGCTCCCACAGCGCAAGTAAAAAATATGGACTCAGAGGATTAACTGGTTCCAATGCTCCAGCCATTAGCCAATCCTAGCCTGGTATTTGACATCGAAGACAGAAAGAGATGCCTTTATTAATGCTGCCTGCAAAATTTCCCGTGAGGCCTAGGGAAGGAGTCCCTTTGGCCTTCCTCTGCTCAGATCCCTGCACTAAAAACTTCTGGTTCCTCGTTAAAATGAAGCCAACCTGAGCAATTGGAGGAAGGTTCTCCCTGGAAAACGAAGAACCTACTTTCTGCCTCTGCTGAGATATCTTACCCTTTGTGACTCCCATGCTACCCACTCCCACCCCAGGATAAGCACAGTGGGCTGGCTCTTACAGTTTCTCAAAGCATTCTCTGCCCAAAAGTTCCTCTTATCCTTTGCCTGTCCCTACAGAGCAAGAAAATTGAATGACAAGGAGGCCAAGCAGTTCTGGCTTCAGCTGGAAATGGCTCCAGCTGCCCCACTTTTAGATACAGAGAGACAAATAATTCAGAGGGGAGTTGAGCTATTTGCCATACCTACTGCAGTGAGCCAAGTTCTGTAAAAATACAACTCCAGGTCTTCCCTTTCCTCACCGGTGCTGAGATTCCCAAAGACTCACTAAGGTCTCCTCTGTTGGCCTCACTTAGTCAGTAAGGCTTTTGAACAGCCATTGTGCACCAAGTTCCCAATATATATGTTGGAAAGCATGCATATGTTATGAAAATAAAAGCCTTATTTAGAGGAATATATTAATATAGGACATATTAATATAGGATAATAATATAAATATATTTAGAGATATATTAATTAATACACTATTAAAATATTAATGTATTCCTCTAAATACATATATAAATTATATATTTATGTAATATATAAAAATATATATATTTAGAGGAATATATATTTATTTATATAAAGGAATATATAATTGTGCGTGTATACATAGTATATATACATATTTTTAAGTAAAGATATCAGTAATACAACCTCCTTTAATGAGACTTCATAACTCTTCTCCAAAAATTCACATTCCTAAGTGCTTCTTAAGGTTCTAATATGCTATATATATAGATATGCACACCTTGTGCCTCCTTCCCCTGCTCTCTGCCTGCCTTGCTGTGGCATTCCATTTCCATTCCACTTTTTTTCTAAATCACATACACTTGTACTCTTCAGTAAGTCATCTATGAATTCAAGAAGAGGACTGCCTTGTTAATCTCTATATCACTGAAGATAAGAATTTAAGAGAATTTGCTCCACAAATGGGTGGATACACAGATGGATGGATATATAAATTCATGGATGGATGGATGACAGAACTGTTGAATTGATTGATGGATAGATGGATGATGGATGGTTGAACCAACCAATCAGATGGGTGAATGAATAGATGGTCAATGGATAGAGGGTTACTCAATATATAGGAAAATAAATAAATTCATTAATCCCCATATTAATACAAAGATCCTTATGGCTAGAAATTGGATTCCACTAGAGCCTATCCAGTGGAATGAGACTTTTCTGAATCAAAAGACCATCAAAAGACTTCCATGAGTACCCTAGCTGTAACCCAGTAAGTCACATCAATCAAAAACAAGACTTCTGTGTTCTCATAAACAAAGGTGATCACTCTGTGTGAGAATGTAATCTTTCTCGGGGTCATCTTCTTTCCTGTCTTCCACTATGTTGGATCAACATGTTGGCCTCCACTTCTCACAGGGTTCAGCAAGGATGCAAATACCAAATAGGACCTTAGTCTGGAACTGCTCTAAGAGCTTCACCTTTTCCCTGCAACATTTGCCAAAATAAGGGGATCTGAGTTTAGAGATATCAAAAAATGTGTCCAAGACTAAGCTGAATTTCCTCTACCCATGGCCTATGAATATGGAGCTTCCCTTAAGAGTTAACACATGAACCTAATGATGGCTGTAAACAGAGAACATTCTTCACAGTTTTCCTACAGAAGACCCAAACCTACCCTTCCTACCAACTCAACCTACCAGGGGCCAGGGCAGGAAGAGCATCCTCTCCAAAGATGACAGCTCTCTAATGTTCTCCTAAATCACGGAAGGGACACACACCATTCCCAAAGATACAGTACTGCATTCAGACCTGTACAAATCCAAGAGTACAGACCATTCTGTGCACACTGCCAGCACACAAGTCAGGAAACCAAGGTATGAATCTCCTGCTTCTCAGCCTGGGCTTCATTGTCACATCAGGCTGCTGAGTCCAGACATGGTTTCTAGTGCGAAAATCACCCAACAGCCAGAGCCTGGGACTAGCAAGCTTGCGAATCTTATGAAGGCCACCATTACGATGCATTGGCTTCCTGCTGAGACCACTGAGTGGAGGAAATAATAATAGAGATTGAAAGGCATGCTGTATTTGACCCTTGGTAACCCCTGTCATTTTTCAGTAGAACCTGATAGGGATCAGTCACATCTGCTCTCAATAGCAAATGTAAAAAATGACCTGCAGTTTTAAGGTCTGAAAAACATAAACTTGTGTTAAAAGACTGACAAAAAAAATTCCTGCTCTTAATAAGATGATGTCATTCAGCTACATACACATTGCATTAACAATCATCCATCAGCTTCCATGCCCCAGACCCAAGCTCCCTCTCACTGGTCCCACTGTGTGTCAACTAAACTTGGCTGCGCCCTGAGCTACAATGGGTATCAACTTACTTCACTCTCCATTTCAAATGTTGGAAAAGCTGCTGCAAAGCTGATGGGAGGCGAATTCTAAGGAAGCCCAAAACAAACTGAAGAATCTGGGGAGTAGACTGCAGCTGGCCAGGGGTCAAGAGGACTTTAAAAGTTAGGAAGCTCCTTGCTAGCCACGTGGATGAGGCCCTCCAGGCCACTGACTCTGCTGTGTGCAGAACCAGAAGGTCTTCAGGCCTACCCAAGGTTTCATCTGCCTAGAGTTTTTCTCCATTTAGCTCACCTCCCATCTCCATCCAGCCTAATCTCTGGTGGACTGTGCTGGGAATTCCCAACTCAGATGGGATCTTAGGGGCAAAGCTTTCAAAATGTGTTCCAGATAGCACTAATCAACCTCTGTGCTCTTCATCCTGGAAAGTCCCATGCCTGTTATCTACAAGCACGACAGCTCCCACCAACCACTCTCTGCCCTGATCCAGGCACTTTGTATAGAGCTCAGAACAACCCAACTAAGGACTCAGCTCCTGGGAGCATATGGCCTGGACAGGGAATATGTCCATGAATAGTCCATTACTCTAACAAAATGCCTGATATAATCAACTTTAAAAGGTGAAAGGCTCACTGTTTTATAGGCTTCCATCCTTGGTCAGCTGGCTTTGTTGCTTTGGGACCTGTAGCAAGGCAGTGTTGTTAGGGTGGTGGAAGGTGGCAAAATCATTCACTTCAAATCAAAAGTGTATGAAAGAGAAATTGGCAAGATCTCAATATTAGGGTATATCTTTAATGATATAAAAATCCCCCACTAAACCCTACTTTGTAAATTTTTCTACCTCCTCTTAATAGAACTGTTTTGGGGACAACCCCTTTCAAGTGGGCTTTGCAGGCACATTTTAAATCCAAATAATAATATGAGGCAATATTCTTTCAAATCCTAGAGATGAGAGAGAGGGACTGGAGATGAAATGAGCCTTCTATGGACTGTCCCAACTATGATGCATCTACACAGGCTTCATGGCATGCCCCAGTTCTAAGACACAACCCATAAGTGACAAGGCCTATGTGTTGTCATTTGATTTCCTTGAGATAAGCCCACATTCATTAAGCATCTACTGCATGTTACATAGCAAACTGGTTACCTATGCATCTATCTCCTATGGCAGTTCCAGGTCTAGTTAGCCCAGACATGATCACTCGGAAGACCTACAAGGCAGCTCTTAGTAGGCATTTCCATTCCACCCAGAACAACTCCTCCATGCTTCCCATGAAGAGCAGAGTGTGACTGGGGCACATACACAACAGAGAAAATGCTGTGATATCATCCTGTCACACCAATGGCATCTATCTGGTAATACCATTAGCTGGGATCGGAATGATGTGTTGGCCTAAGGGATCTCTACTGAAATAGCATGTCAATAGTTCATTTAACAATAGAACATGCTTCAAATTATCAGTTCTTTGAATATGGGTGATGAGATAATTAGAACATAGCCCCTATCCCCAGATGCCTCCTGAGTTGCTAAAAGAAGAGAAAAGTGTTCCATTGTGGGTATGTATTGAGAGAGACATCTACACAGAGGATGCTGGGGACACAAAGATGTAAGTGGTTCTGCCTAAGGGCACGAGAAACTCTTATAGAGGAAGTGACTCTTGCACCCATTCTCTAAGCTTCCATTGGGTGGGCGCTAAGTGCCCAGGAATCCAGACAGTATAAGTATAATACCCTACCCACAAGCCCCAACAACCAGGAAGACACAATGCAAACCAATCACAGAAAAGAAGAGGCCCGCTGTGAAACAAATAGAAGCCATTACTAGAACCAAAACTAGGGAGATGACCAAAAACTGGTGCATATTGAAGGCACAATATGATTATTAAATTAAACTAAATTAGGCAGAGAAAATCAAGGAAAATGTTGTAGGAGAAGCAACATGAGCTAGAATTTCAGGATTGAGGTTTGAATAATTAAAAGTCCCTGGGAAGCAAGGGCACATCAACAGGAATGATCCAGTCTGAGCTGGTCACATTGCTGTGGTGGAAATCAGATCCAGGTTAACTAGACTCTAAGCAAAGAGCCCTCTCTGTTGTTCTGAGTCCTTCCCAGAGCTGAGCCTCCAGCAACAGATAGGATCTGAGCTCTCTCTGTGCTCAAGGAGAGCCCAGGGGCCATGGAGACTTCTCCAAATTTGGATTAAAAAAACAGCTACTCATTGCCTCCTCCACAGGACACATAGCTTCCCTATAAGTCAGCAGAAACCCATCACTAAGGTTCTAAGAAAATAAACAAAGGGACTCTGATTCCAAGGGACACTCAGGCTCCCAGAAGAACAGTGTGCTCACATGAGTCTTCCCCTTCAGGGCATGATGGGTTATAGAGACTCATAGCTACAATTCCAGCCAAATGGGCAATGGTTGCTATCAGTGATGGAGCAAAAGGGTCATGCTCAGGGTTCTCTTGGGATACATGCACTGGGAACTTAGGAGTATGTGAATGAAAACCCAAGAGACAATCCAGAAGACTCTACCCCTGCTGTGTCAAACCGACCCTCCTCTTGACCTTTGTCTCTCTGAAACACATACCCCAAATCAGATTCATGAGGATAAAGACACAACTGCCCCCCTCCAGCCCCATTCCATGTAATTGCAATGCCCATGCTAGGTTTGTACATGGCAGCTGCCCTCACTTGCTTTTGGCAGGGTCCATATTGTAGGCATTCTGTGAAGGCAGAACCAACCAAATTGGGCCACAAGGCAGTATTCTATCAGAAGGTTATATCGTTTCTGTGGAACTGCCAGAGCACAGATTGAGGGTTTAGGGGAAGGTAGATAAGATCTTTAATACAAAAACAAGATGGCTGGGCTGATGACTCAAGGGGTGAAAACACTTCCTATGCAAGCATGACAACCTGAGTTCAAATCCTCAGAGCCCACGTGAAGTTTCTCTGTAGAGCCAGAACTTGGGCAGCAGGTGTTTGGAAAATGGTGCAAGTGGGAGACCTGCTCTGTCCTGAATGGACACAGAAAAGGAGGGGGGGTGGAAGGAGGGACTGGGGAGAGGGGAGGGAACGGAAACTGTGGTCAGGGTGCTAAAAAAATGGAAGAATGGTTCAAGGAGGCAGTCGATGATTTGGGGGTGATGCCCCCCACTCCCATCTTCAAACAGGAGCAAAGAGATGGGCTTTAGTGGCTCAATAATTCTGAATCTATATAGAGAGATGAGAAAGGGCTGATATTCTGTTAACTTCTAATGTCAAAAGATTCACAAAGAGTAAAGCATTGAGGAGTCTGGCAAAGACTCAGACATGCAGAGATATAGAGAGCTTTCTGGCTTTACGAGAGTGGAGGATAAGTAGAGAAAACAAGGGTCACAGAACCAGGCTAAGTGTCCACCAGGTCTACCAGTGACCAACTGCCCCACAGAGTGCTAGTTCTACACTGGATGATGATCAACATGGCCTGGGTGATTTCTAATGTCCTGTCCCATGCTGAGCAGTAAGGCTCCAGCTTAGACAAGCCGAGTGCTAACAAATCTGCTGGAAGTTTAAAAAAAGTTATCTCTGTCAAACTTTCTTTAAGTGCATGTAATATACCATTAAGCTCCATGAAAGCATTGGTCTCTCAATTACTCCTAAACAACATAAAGGTTTGTGGGGGCACAGACACAGATAGATATAAATGCTGACATGAACAAGGACACGGACATTGACATGAATGCAGGCACAGATATCAGCATGGGCAGAGACATTGACATGGGCATAAATATAAATACACACAGACACTGCTATAGATAGATAAAGACACTGAGGTAGACACTGGCATTGACATGAGGTTTTCATGACACACACACACACACCCCTCACCTAACCCCCTTGCTAAGGATCTAGACACAGTGCAGGTTTTATCTGAGTTTATTTCCTACATGTAGCATACCAAATTCCTTTTCACTCTTCTAATAACTCAAGAACCTCCTCTTCCCAAGAGTTTTCTCTGACCTCAGAGGAAAGGAACTCCCCTAA
The DNA here is from genome assembly GCA_004025045.1 of Sigmodon hispidus. Classification (NCBI taxonomy): domain Eukaryota; kingdom Metazoa; phylum Chordata; class Mammalia; order Rodentia; family Cricetidae; genus Sigmodon; species Sigmodon hispidus. The sequence continues at coordinate 23,830 of PVIH01013582.1, read as the reverse complement.
ATTCCAGCAACTTGCCCTCAGAGCCACATATGACCCCATTATGACAATTCCTTACTTATCGCCTTTCAAATACTCCCATGAGGCAGAGAAATTATCTTCCACCCACAGAGGCTGCTCAGGACACCTGGGCTTCACACCGCCATTAGAAGCCGCTGGTGACCAGCCGGCTCACTCTATGGAGGGCAGAGTAAAAGCAAATGCTCATTTGCATTAGTGATCCATCAAAAGCAGGAACTTTCATCTGAATTTCATATTTTATACAAAAATTCTCTTTAGATTCTTTTGGACAAATGTAAATGAAAGTCCTAAAGCCATGGGGGGGGGCGGGGGTAGAGAGAAATAATTAAGTCGGTAAATAAGTGAATGAGTAAGGATTAGATAGGCACAGAGTTCTTAGGCAGAGCACAAAAAGTACAAGCCATAAAGAACAAATACATTAAATTTGTTCTCATTAAAACATACACAGAATAACAAAGATAGGCCAGAGAAAACAAGCATAATGCATATTTCTAACAAATATTTGGAAGTTGGTTTTGAGGCCAGGGAGATGGCTCAGTGGGTAAAGACAATTGCTGTCAGTCTTGGTGACCTGAATTCAGTCCCCAGGACCCACATGTTTCAAGAAGAACCAACTCTGAAAAACTGCCCTCTGACCTCCACCTGAATGGCCCAACATAAGCTCACACATCCACAGGCAGAAGGGGTGGTAGACACTGCACACACACAAATAAATTACAATGTAATTTTAAAAAATTTTAAAGGTATTTTAAAAACAAGACAAAACAGAAAAGGTTTAAATTGATGCCTCATGAAGAAAAATTATAAGTAGCTGGTAAGCATATAGGTAATTCAATAGGTAATGAATAGGTAATTCAAGTTGAAATAGCAATGGCTTCTAGTTACATGCCTACTAGAATGGTTCACATTCATTAAAATACCAATATCAAATGCTAGGAAGAAAGCACAGCAACTGTGTTCTTCATATGTTGATAGTCTATGCAGAAAATAATAAAACTACTTTGGAAAACTTTATAAACTTTTTACAAAGGACATATACACTTAAACAAGTGTCTACCTTACAACCCAGGAAGTAAAGAAATGAAAACTTTTGTCCACCAAGACTCTGGTATAAATACTCCTAGCAACACTGTGAAAGTTCTGTGGTACAAACAATCCAAAAAGTCAATCAAAGAGAAGACAAACAAACAAAATATTCTGGTTAGTCTTTGTGAACTTGACCAAACCTAGACATACCTGGCAGTAGAAAATCTCACTTGAGGAATTGCCTATTCCACAGGTCAGACTGTGGTGGATACATTGACAATTGATGTCAGAGAGAACAGCCCACTGTGGGAGGCAGCATCCCTAGGCAGGGGGTCCCGGGCTGTGTAAGGGGAACTAAGCAAACAGTGTGTGCCATAAGCAGCATTCTTCCGTTCCTGCCACCAGGTGCCTGCTTTAGAACCTGCCTTAACTTCCATTAATGATGGATGATGATCTTTGAGCCAAATAAATCAGTGTTTTATCACAGCAACAGAGAGACAAACCAGAACACAAACTTGGGTTGATACAATAGTGGGATGGCATGAGAAATGAGGAAGAGCAAACTGTTTGTTATATACAACATAAACAAGTGTCAAAAATTATGCTAAGGGAATAAAGGAAAACAGAGTTCACGCTGTTTGGTCTATTTTGTATGTATGAACTTCATGGCAGGCCACATGAATCTGAAGACTGTATCAGGACCCTGGCTTTGGGATCCAGTTTTCCCACAGGGGGATGAAAAAATAGATGGAAGAGACCCTGGGGACTCGTCTAGAAGAGGACCATGCTTCACATCTTGATAGAATTCTGCTTACATGGCTGTATCTACACTTGGCAGTTCACTGAACTGCATACTGCATTTATAGTATGTAATTATATTACAATTAATTTGAAAGAAATTAACTCAATAAGATGCCTTCTATGTGCCAGGCCTTTGGCTAGAGACTGGGGATACACTCATTAGTAAGGTACACTCCCCTTTCAAGGGAAATGACTGGGAATGGGTCTTTTTTGCTATTTCCCATATGGTGAGGATCCTTGTGTTGAAATACCTTGTGAACTCTACAGTTACACACACCACATGCACACATGCACATACCACATGCACACCACATACATATGCATATCCCACATACACACATACATGTACACACACACCACATGCATAACATGTATATACATGTATGTACAACCCACATGCACACACACACTCCACACCCCACATGCACTTACACATACATACTACATTAATATACACACATACATACATGCATAACACACCACATGCACATGTATACAGCACATGCATACATGTACACACACAACCCACATGCATGCACACACACACACTTCACACCCCACATGCACATACACATACACACTACATTCACATACACCCCACATGCACATATACACACACAACAAATGTGCATACACATATATACACACCACAGGAACACATACATATACCAATATGCACATTGTACATGTATATGCTCATACATACACTACATTTACATACACACACACCAGATGCACATACAAACACATGCACACACACCACATACACATACCCACATACACACATGCATAACACATGCACACACACACACACACCACAACATATACACCCCACATGCACACATGCACATGCACACATATGCTGCACATGCAAAGGTATCAAGGGATCCTTTACTGCTGTCCCCAGTCTCTGTTATAAGAAAAATCCTAAAGCTGTACACCTGCCCCAAGTCATCTGAAAAAAGTTTTCAGAATCATTCTTTCACATCAGAAGCAAACCATGTGTTATGTGCATGTAGTGTGGCCCCCAAAGTCCTCAGCAAGACTCCATCTCCTTCTGTCCCGAGGAAGACAACAGTTTTCCCTGGCTTCGGGCCTGGTCTACAGATGGGGGAGAGGTGCTGACCTGCTGGCTCTCGCTCCCCCACTCCCAAGGATAGAAGAAATCTAAACAAGAGCCCATTCTCACAGACGTCGCTTCCAAGAATAACCAACCTCCAGAAATGCCCAGTGTGGTGTGAATTAGGAAAAATGCAGAAATCCAAAAGGCGAGGTCTAAAGCACATTCATCTCACTTGGCGAATTATGAAAAGAAGAGATGTGAGGAGGTGAGTGGAAAGAAACCCCAGGGCACCCACTGCCAATGTGGGGGTAACCTCCAGCCACTGCCACTGATTTTCCTAGAAGGAATCTGTTATAGGTGGCCCATTGCTTTCAAACTGTAGATCATACATGAAGAAGCCTGTTACTTCTTTACTTTCCTTTCTCACCTGTGACATGGCTTTTGGAGGCACCATTTTATTGCTGTAAAGACACCATGACCATAAGGTGATCCTGACAAAAGAGAGCACTCAAATAAGGGCTTCCTTAGAGTTTCAGAGGTGGGATCATTCTCAACATGGCAGGGAGCATGGTGGTACTCAGTCAGGAGATGGAGAAGTAGCTGAGAATTCTATAACCTGATATACTGGCAGCAGAGAGAGACTGGACCTGGCATGGGCTTTTGTTTTTTTTTGTTTTTTTTGTTTTTTTTTGTTTTTTTTCTTCCTTCTTTATTTTGTATTTATCAAAAAAACACAGTAAAAAGAATTTAAAATGTGGAAGAGTTAACAATAACTATACAGAGGATAAGAATGATAAGCATGGCTTATCAAGGGAAGAAATACAAATAAGATTGCTACACCTATATTTTCTTTGTGTTCATCTTTCCCTTTGAATTTTTTTTCCATCCCTGTATATCCTTATTCAAGGTCTCTTCCCCCTCCCAACACATCTGGTCATTTTTTTCCTCTGCAACTCCCCAGCATGGGCTTTTGAAACCTCAAAGCCCACCCCAGTGTCATACTTCCTCCAACAAGGCCACACCCACTCAGCAAGACCACACCTCCTAATCTCTCTCAAATAGTGTCACTCCCTGATGACTAAGTATCCAAATAGTTGAGTCTATGGGGTCATTCTTATTCACACCACCACAATGGGTATAGTGTCTCTGTCCCCTTCCCCCGACTCCACAGAAATGACGCATGGAGGCTCTGTAGGAGAAGGATACCACATGAAAGCACTCAGCAATACTACACCATTAGCATGTTTCATGACTCCATGCATGGATTATCTTCCAAAGAAAAGGGTCTTGCTTATAATTCTGGCTCCATAAAGCCTGTGTAAACTTGGGAAGGTAGCCTACTTCTCTGAGTCAGCATTCACATCTATAGAATGGGAATATTAATATCACCCTGACATTTGAAATGAAGACCAGGCGGGTGACTATAAAACCTTCAGCAAATCACATGGTACCTGGATAGCATTCCATCAATGTGACTCTCACTAACTCTTATAGAAAAGAGAATCTCCTCAGTCCTGCCCAAGCCTTAGAGAAGGAGAAAGTGAAGCTTCTGGATTAGCCAAACCAAAGCCACATACAGGAACTCTGTTTTCCAGATACCCTGCAAACATTCAGAGTTACTGTCATATAACCCAACATATACTGAGCCCTCTTCTGGTCCAAACTGGTAACTTTACCTCCAGGGCTAAGGTGAGTTCAGAAAAGGAAAGAAGGAAATAAAGAAGTGGTAGGCTGTCCATCAAAAGGCCTGGCTTCTTTTCTTTCAAAGTGAGAGATCAGAAGAGATATCCTTATAATCCAGAAATCTGTCTACCTTCCATTCACCTCAGTCAAGCTTCCCTGGACACACATTTCTGAGCATGCCTCAGCTGGAGTCTGGTCCACACAGTCTTTCCACTCAGTGATTCAACAAACCTCCTCTCTGTGAGTACCTACTGTGTCCAGGATGCTGTGGTAGGCACAGGGGTTGTCATCACAAGAAGACCAGTTCTTACCACTGGGGATTCACTATCCAGGAGAGGAGAGAACAATAAGATGATCAGGCTGTACTGAGGGATGCTGAAGGCTGCAGCAGGCACTGTGAACACAGAGCTGGACACAGGGCGGTGGGAATGGACTGCAGAGTCCTGCAGCCCAGGAAAGAGCACATCTATGGACAGGAGACAGACTTTCCAAGCAGAAGAAATAGTGTGGGTCTCAGCAACAGGCAATATCAGAGTGCTCAACTCAGGTGATTTTGAACATTCGTAGAATACAGAGAGGTCTGACTGTGAGCTGTTGCCCCACTGATTCAACCTACAGAGGTTAAATTTCCAAGCAACCCATGTGACAGCTGACAGCTACATGGGTCTATTTAAATTAAATTAAAATATTACTCCTGGAGCTTGGGAAATAGGTCAGTCAGTAATGTGTTTGCAATGCAAGTAGGAGGACCTGAGTTCATATCCCCAGTACCCATAAAAAAGGTTGGCATGACAGTATGCTCTAACTCCAGTGCTGGGAATGCAGAAATAGTGGATCCCTGGGCTCATTAGCCAGCTAACACAGCCCAATGGGTGAGCCTGTACCAATAAGAGATTCTATCTCAAAAATGGGGAGTATAGTGACTGAAGAACAATACCCATAATTATCTTCTGGCCTCCATATGCACACACATGTGCACATACACACACACACAGTCACACTCCTGCTCACACATGTAAATACATACACACAGACAAAAATAAATGAATAGAACCAGGTATGTTGCCCCATGCCCATGTTTTAATTCCAGAGCTCTGGAGGCAGAAAAGACAGACACATCTCTGTGAGTTCAAGGTCAGCCTGATGTAAATATAAGCTCTAGGTCAGACCAGAGCTAGAGAGACCCTGTCTCAATACATGTATACAAACAGACAGACATAAATACATATATACACACATACATACATACATGCAAAAATGTATTTCTTTGGTAGCATAAGCCACATTCAAGTGCTCACTGGCCATATGTGTCTGATGGCCATGACATTTGACTGTGCAGATGTAGGACATTTGTTAGCACCATCATGGAAAGTTCCATTGAATACTCTTCCTTTGTGGAAAAGATAATGAATCAGGCAAGAAGTCCAGATAATAGCAAGGACCCTGACTTGTACTGATGTGAGAACCAGAGAGAGTTCAATCGAAGAAACATTTAAGGGTTGATGGGGGGAAGTGTAGACAAAGACTCCAAGGTTATCAATACCAGTGGCCTGCTTTCTCGTTCTGGGGAGTCAGAAGTCACTCAGAGAGACAGGAGAAAAACGGCCCACATCTGGAAGGGCAGTACTGCACTTAGTCTTGGGTGTGTTCAGCATGAAGCACCCATTGGAATGTTATGTTCCATAGGTTTACAGCCCAGGTTGTAAGCTGTGGCCTGCTTCAGGGTTATGTCAGGGGCTGTGAGCCTGAACTAAGTGGTTCCTTGGGCTAGGGGCTGGGATTTTGTATCCATGTGTTTTTGGTGACCTGTGTTGCTTGTACTGAGTGATGAGGACTGAGGAGCTATGGGAAGCAAAGTTAAGGGTCTTTGGAGCTGGAACCCTGGCCTGGATATTATAAACTAAGGTAGGTATGATGCATACAAGAGGCTAATCAGGCAGGGAAGGGGATTGGAATGTTGTGGAATTCTGTGAGGTAAGTATATTGCACAGGGTAGCTACTCTAAAGGCCCAAGGAACTCAGGGCAGAGATGAAAGGCCATGAGTCCTGAGGGACTGTGGATAGATCTGAGGAGATTCCTCACACTGGGAAGAGTATTTGCTACATAAGTATGAAGATTTGAGCTCCTTTCCCAGTGCCTACATACAAAGCAAGGCATCACTACACATGCGCTCATAACCCCAACTCTGTGCAAGGCTGAGACAGTCAGAGACCCAGAGACTGGTGGTCATCCAGTCTAGCTAAAATGGCATGCCCCAGGTTCAGTGAGAAAGCTTGTTCTAAGAAATTACAGCACAGAATCATAGAGCAAGATAACTGAGATTCTCTTTGGGCCTCCATATGCATGTGTGTGGTTGTACATGTGGGTACACACACACATACACACACACACAACACAGGGTGCGAGGGAGGGAAGGAGGGAGGGAGGGAGAGAAATGGATGGTCTTGTGGAATGTTCTCACCTGCAGGGTGGACACTCTCTTTGTTGTCTGCACAAACACTTCAAGAGGCTAGAAACAACCCGGAGACAGATACAGCGGACATATGGACACAAGCCAATAGCACTGAGCACCAGCTTAAGCCTTGAAAAGCCCTGAACGTTCATCTTCAACCCCCTGGAGGACCACTCAGGAAGGAAGCTGAACTCATCCCTACCTCAGGGTTCCCAAGACACTGGAAGGTAGCAGCATGCAAGAATGTTGTTCTCCAAAGCCATGGGACACTTCCTGTCAGTTTACATAATTGAGTATTACAGTATTTAAATTACAAATTGAAGCTTATTTTTACAGGTGTCATTTTAAATATAACCCGAAATTTCTTGACATTACATCAGCCCCTCCATACAAACAGCTGCACTAGGGCCACCTGCATGTGGAAGGCACATGGCTGAGGCAGGTCATATTACAGCATGCTTTGCAGGAACACAGGGAAGGTACACGTGCATGGGAGTAACCGAGGTAAGGGTGAGGGTCATGTGATTGATCAAGAGTGTGTGAGTATATGAAATACTAGGAGTATATGTAGATGACTGTCAACCAATGTGTGTGGTAGTGAATACAAGGATCTATGTATGCCTATGTGAGCAAAGGCATAAGAGTGTATGAGAGACTCAGAATACAAGTTCAAGTCCACTACTGGACACCAGCCCTACCAGACTTAATTGCACAGGGGTCAATCAGCAGAAAATGACCGGTCTCTGTCCTCCTCGGCTAATCATGAGGTATAGTATATGGGAAAGCTCCTCTACAGGACCGAGGGGCTGCCAGAGGCACCCAAGGCAGTACTGCAGTGCCCTCCAGTGGACATTCTCTCTACCCTACCCCCTAACCAGACCCACAAATCAAGGGATATTTCTGTTTGTGCCAGTTCTATGACCAGACCCCAGGGCGCATCAGCCACTGACTCAAGCACACAGGAAGCCCTGCCTGTGGCTTCCTCAGTTCCCCAAAGCCACACTTCAGGCCTCCATCAGACTGCCGCTTGTCCCCTGCTTGTCCCCAGACAAAGTCATTTGGCTCCTTTGTGCTGTGGAGACACCGACACCTACAGGAGTCACCATGCAAGCCTCTTCCATAAGTTTCCACAGATCCCAATTCTGGATAAGAGAAAAACCCTCAAGGCTTGGGTCATGAACCTTCCTTCTGGGTGCAAGTATCTCTCTGAGAGGCTTCAATGCCTGAGGCTATTGGGGAGTTGCAGAAGGCAAACTCTAGACTAGGATTCCCCCACTGCAAGCCTATTGTACAGAAGAAAAGGCAACATCTCTACAGAGTAGCAAAGTGCTCCCTTGACCTTTCATGGGAGCAGCTTCTGTGGTCTTTGGAGGAGGGGGCAAGCATATACTAAGAAGGCAGTGCTGTCTGCCTCCACTGACCCAAGTGGTGGCCTGGAAACAGTTTGCTGGAACAAAGTGCTGTGTGTAGGTGGTTAGTGGTCAGCTCAAATATGGCAACTCCTCTGGAGGGTTATTTATAGAGTGGGAAAGAGGAATAGCATATAAAACAGGCATAGACAAAGAATTCTCTGGGCTTACATGAGCAGAATGTTATTCATGGCACTAGCAAGCACCCACCAGGCTGAAGAGTAGGGTGAAGCTTTAAGGGCAGTGGCTAGGCCTCAGCCAGGGTCCCAGGTTCTGAGGAAACTGCCACTACCCTGCACACTGATGATGGTAACCAATGCACAGAGGGAGGGAACACTGAAGAAAAACAGGGGCATTCAATAACAGAAAGCCACAGGTTTACAGGTGACCAGCCATATCCCAACAGGCTTCTTGGGACTACTGGTTGCATGTGTCCCAATGCTAAGTCCCAATGCTTTTCCTCTCCACCTCAGAAAGATTCTATGATGTCCAACATAGTCTCCAGAACACACCTTTGAAGGCAGCCGCCCAGGCCTCACCCCATCCTGCCTGACTTTCACACCCAACAAGGCTGGGTTCTGAAAACACTCGCCTTAGGACTCACTTATGGAAGGAGGAAGAAACCAGAAGTGTGTGTGCAGTGTGAACAGCAAAGAAGGGTCAAAGAGGTAGCTGTTTTAGAGGGCTCCAAATCCATGATACCAAGCATAACAAATGCATTAGCCAATGGACTCCAAAGAAGACTTCTACCAGGCTAGGCCCAAAGTGACTATCAGTGTTTATTCCTGAACCAAGTGGCCAGGCTCTTCTCCACCGGCCTCAGAGGTCCTGCTCTAGGTGAGGGACTTCCTGTTCTCTAGGCCCTTAATCCCTCCCCTGCTCCAGGGCTAGAGAAAACAGGCTTGGATAAAAAGCTGAGTCTAGGCGCTTTGGTCTGCATGGAAAGGAAGCAGGAGGAAAAGACTCAACAAAACACGAAACAATTGGTAGACTGAGGGATCTCTGTCCACCACTCCTTCCCAGGAGCCCTCTCCCCATGTCTGGGACCTTCCTCTTTGATGTTTTTGATGGCCTCATTCCTGTGCCTTTATTGCTATCCCTCGCTATCGCCTGTTTATCATTCGGAGCACATGAGACTCTTGCTATGCTACTAGACCTTTATGGTTGTCACCCATCAAGTTCTAGCTTTGACCTCAGCTCCTTGCAAAGCTGTGGTCCTGCCTGTCCCTTCATGGCAAGCAGCCTAGTTCCATGATGACAACTGTGGGAAAAATGGTATGTATGTGTACAAACATGGATTGCACATGTGCAGACCAAGGTTGTCATCCTTAGAAGCCATCACCTTGGTTTTTGAGGCAGGGCCTCTCACTGGGATCTGGAGCTTACTGACTAGGCTAAGTTGGGTGGCCAGCAAGCCCCCAAGAATCTGGCCATCTCTGCCTTCCCAGTGTTGAGATTACAAGTGTACACTACTACATGTAGCTTTGTACACGGGTGTTTCCGGTTCAAACTCAGGGCTTCATGCCTGCATGGCAAGCAGCTTACTGATGAGCTATGTTCCCAGACCCTTATAAGCATCTTAACATGAAAGAATAGAGCATGATGTTCAGAACGCATCCTGTATTATTCCATGAAGCTTTTGTCTTTATCATATGAATGCGGAATAAATATTTAGGCATGTGCATACACACATAGGGTCAACATATAATGTTTAATATGCCCTCACTAGATATCATAGTTCCTAATCTCTAAAATATGTGGACCTGATCCTCTGACAACATGTAAGTCCTCCTGCAGTAATCACAACGGTTTCTAAACTGTTCTCCCAATCTTCCATGTCACAGGTATTTTCTCATCACCCACCAGTGATTCCTGATGTCCCACTTTACTGATGAGCAGCTAGTGGGTCTTTGGACACTAGAGAGTCTGTCATGGGGCAGGCTAACAGGCCAGAGTAGTGAAGAAGAGTTTTCAGAATGCCTTTGCCACATCCCTCCTGCTTCAGTGAGTTGCTTCTGTCTGTTCTGCAGGAACGATGTGTCCCCAAAGAGGTTTAATGGCTCCTTCTCCTCTTAGCTGTCAAGTTAGTGTCTTTGTCTGTAGAACTGGAACAGGTGCACCTGCGGACTGCTGTCCTCATTAAACTATTTTCTGCATCTTGATCTTACGGGGATGGCTCCAAGGGACCTTTCAAAAGAAACACTTCATTTGTAGTGGCCTCTCCAGATTGGGATGGGTGGTCCCCATTTTCTCTAAAGAGGTGGGGGAGACCTAGATCTCCTCTGGGTAGCTGAATTGGTCCACATAGATGTAAAATGGTCAGAGTTGAGTCTTCCCTAGGCCGACCCTTCACAGGCACTCTCTTGTCCTATCCCTTCCTTGCTGGAATTCATTCCAGAGATGGTCTTCAGGGTGATGCAGTTGACCTCCATTCTGACTATCTCTCCTGTGCATAAAGGCTCTCTGAGAGTGGATACATTCATCAATAGTGCCATCAGAGGGAGACAGTGTTATTGGCTAGAAGTTTTCTGATGTCACCGTTGTAAACATCTGTCATCTCTACTTCTGGTTATCAAGCATCTTTATTGATATATACAGCTCAGAGTTCAGCTTTTCTGGAGCAGTCTGTCTTGGCTACTGGTCTAAAAATGAATGAGTCCAAATGTTCCTCCATTGACAGACACCAGGCTGGAGAATAAAGAAGACATATTTGGGTCTTTGTTCACCGATTCACTTACCGCCTTCTGAGAAGATGGTTTTTTTAATGAGACATTGGTCAATGGCAAATTGTAGGTGTAAAGGAGCATGGTTGAAGACCAGAATTTAAATCAAAATCACAAGAACTCAGAGAAAGATATGGGCAAGAAGGCGAGTGAAGTAGATTCCTAGAAATAAGGTAAGAAAATGGTGATAGTATATGCAGATCATGAGAGCAGAAGTAGAGATTCCATTCAGGGAAGACGGCATGCACAAAAGGAGAGAGATGGAAACTGTAGGGAGTGTTAAGGCAGAGTTGGTGATCTAAACCAAAGCAGCCTGTTTATATGAGAGGATTATTTAGTAAAGAGCTTGTCAATCCATGGGAAATGGAGCCAGAAATACCAGTATGGAGACTCTAAGTCCTAGCATTGTCAGAAGAGCTCAGGGGGCCTGAGCCTTGGGTTAGAGCCCTCATATGATGTGGAAGGGGGTGGTGAACCAAGCTCAATATCTGATTCATGCCTTCCTATAACTTCCCCCAAATCAACAGAATGTACACTGGCTCTTGTTTCGCTCTCTCTTCTCCCCTTCCTTCTTTTCTTTCTCCTTTTCTCCCTTTTTCTCTTCCCATACCTCTTCTTCCCATATCCTTCCTGCTCCCAAACAACACATATTTGCTGAGGACTCACTCTACTAGATACTACTCTAGATAGGTTGAATGACAAGCCTTCCATCAAGGGTTGTGTAGTCTAATGAAAAACACTAGCAAAGCTAAACTTTATTTCAACAGAATATAGCTAGAGCTGGAGAATGACGAGAACTCAGACATGGCATCTTTCTCAATGTAGGCCAAAGATAACTTTCAATTAGAGCTAATAATCAAATTGACCCTTAGAGAGAAAGTAGACACAGCGAAGGGTGGAGTAAAGAAAAGATAGAAAAGATAGTTCAGCAATAAAGTATCATGACCTTGAGCAAGAAGGTTAGGGACAATATATGGAATATTGTCAAAAGAAGTCAAAGTTGCTAGAATGATTCTAATGCCAAGTCTGCCTTGCTGAGCCACTGAAACTACTCCATAGTCAGAAAGGAAGTGCAGCAAGCCTTTCTCTATGTAGGGATAGTCTACAGGAGAGACCTGACCCAGAAGGCAGGTATTCCTTGATGAGATAGTAGGGATAGCAACACCCTCACTATAGCTGAGGCTGTTGCTCCTGATGTCCTCTCTAAAACTTTTGATCCAGAGCCAGGCACATTGTCTTGCATTAACGTTCATTTTTAGAAGAAGTTTTCCTGTGACCTTTCATGGAGAATAAAAGACAAATATGCTTCAGTATAGTTGTTCCCAGACCATCTTTCTGAAGAACTGCTCTGATCCTGGCCTGTAGAAAGGATGAAGCCTCAGGGGACCTGGGTTAGAAGTCCTGAAAGATTTCCAAGGAGCAAAGAAGGGTCTGATTAAAGTCTTTGAGCTCCAAGATTGCCTTCAGTGAGAAATGATTGGAAAAGAACATTTCAGTTTTTCAGGTTATTCTATCAACTGAGGCATTTTTTTCTTTAAGAGATATAAATATTCTCCAAAGAAGGGTAAAGAGTGATTCCTTAAGACAAAACACAGGAATTTATTTGAATTTAGATTTAGGAAAAAATAGTTATTTCACAAGTGGAAGGCAAAAGAAAAGTCGTAGACTTACCTCTCTATCTCTAATGTCTACTCATCATAAAATATGATTATAAAAGATAATATGAAGTATCGCCAATATATGAATAATTGATAAACTGAAATAAGAATAGGTGACATAAAAGCAAAGATGGCTGGCTAGTAAAAGCAGAAATCTCAAAGGCTCCTTGCTCTTGGTCTTCTCCAGCATATATTCCTTAATACGCAATGATGCATTCCACTATGTGAAAAGAAACCTGTTTGGCCCTGGCCCAGGGCTGAGGCTCTGTCATCTTGCTCAGGAGGAGCTACCTGCAGGCATATGATACTCACAAGACCAGACAGGACACCCTTCCCTGGGTTGCTGAAGCTCAGCTCATCATCACTCTGACTCATGTGACTCTTCTTCCATATCCATATCTTACTTCCCAATGGGGCAATAAAAACCTTAAGAGCAGGGACCATCCTTCACATATAGATGTACAGAAATGGGTTGATGTGGGGTTCCCAACCCCTTGTCTCTAACCTAGAATCTCCATAAGATGCATCATACATAAGCTCTGACTTCTGTCTAGCCTTTCTGCCTGGTAGCTGGCCTCATCCCCTGGACCAGCAACTTAGTCCTATTGATCCAAGCTCCATTAGGAGAAGTGTGAGAGATCTGTGTGACACAATTCCTGCTCACACAGGATTTAAATTCTTAGGATTCCCAAACTGTCCCCTTCCCATCCCCACATGGAGCTCAGTTTTATCCACTATAGTTCCAAACACTAAGATGGCTCCTTCTAAAAGGCATATTCCACAGTTTTTTGTTTTTGTTTTTGTTTCCTTTGTTCATCTAACACCCATACTATGTAAATGTGTATAATGTGTGTGCACGTACATATGTGTATATATTTGTGAGTGTACATGCAGACACCAGTGCCACAGCACAGATTCTGAGGACAGAGAACAACCCCACATGTCAGTCCTTGCCTCCTGCCTTATTTTTTTAGAAAAGGTTTCTATTCTGTAGTTTGCATGTCTCCCATTTCACTGTAATAGTCATGGGGATACATATATATGCTGCCATGCCTGGATTTACATGAGTTCTGGAGGTTCAAATTCTGATTCTCATGTTTGTGCCACCAACTCTTTACCCACTAAGTCAGCAATCTCCCTGGGCACACACTCATATTTGAGCTTAATAAAGAGAGGGAGTAATGGACACACACCTCCCTTATACATCAAGCTCATTGAAGAAGTAGACAAGGAACCTAGGGACCAACGGAAGTCTCCTGTTCTGTAAATCTAAGCCTTTCAAGTATCTGGCCCCCTCCCTTGGACATGCCTCTTCTGTGTTTCCCATGTCATCCAAGGAAAATTAAAGTTATGATGTTAGCTTATTCACTTGTGGCATCCTTTTCCTTAGAGGGTCTTATTCTTTCCTTAACATGTTGTAATTATTTGTTATTTCCACCACACAAAAACCCACATAAGAACCCACCCAGCCCCCTTCTGGCCTTATTCTACATGCTTACACAAGATTGTATCTGCAGGGCTAAGTGTTTATGTCTCAAACTTTCCACAACTTCAATTCAGGATGAGTTATCCAGGCCATAGAGTGTCTGCGACTACTCACCTAGGTATTCAACCATATCTTCTTCCCACCTCCTTTCTCCAATGTCTTTATGTCTTTCTCCAATGCCCAGTTCTGTTTTCTGGTGCAAGGAACACTGAACCCAAGAATGCTAGGCCCTGGAACTCAGGGTTTCATGCATGGTAAGCAAGTATTCTGCCACTTAGCTATATTCTCAGCTCCTTTATTAATTTTTATTTTGAGATACAGTTTTACTAAGTTGCTTGGGAAACTCCTACCCCTGTGGAAATGTCATTGTGTTTCCAGCCTGGAACTGTCCCTCAAAAATTCACCATCTCACTATGTAGATGCCTTCTCAGAATCACCCTGGTACTCAAAAACACCCAAATGGGGAAAGATAGCCAGGTTTTTCTCAACATTGTGGAGGACTGATAGAAGAAGGCTATGGAAGCCATTGCATAAAGATACCCAGAATCAACACTGTCCATAACCTCTCTCTCCTTGATGCTGTGCCCTCCCCGCTGGAGCAGAGGTCCAGGTCTGACCCCAACTGCTCAACCTGGCCTCTACCTGGACCAGTGAGTTTTAACTTCAGCACTGTAGCATCCATCCTCTTGGTCTGAGAGAGGGTGCCTTGGTTTGTTCTCTTGCACATACATAGCCATTCATCAAGTCCAAGAAAGCCAAACAAAAATGTACTATCACTTAGCCAGGCCACAATTAGCAGATTAGCGGCTTGTTGCTCTTGTCTTGTGTCCCATTCGATGACTTCACAAAAGCCCAGAGAGTCTTGACTCGGACCACTCCAGGAAAGGGCCCAGCAACTTCCCTGGCAAAAAAATTCCCCATCCTGTCACCGTGAGTTTCCCCATTGTAGAGCTAAACTCCAACTGATGTTCTGTCTCTATCAATTTCTCAGGAATGCTGGGACTCGAGCCCAGTATTAATGAAGACAGCAGAAAAGAAGGCATGAGCTTGGCCTTGCTCCAGGACTGATGGAGATCATGGATCCTGAGTCATTCCCAGAGACCTGAAGAGACCCAAACAAGGCAAAACAACCAGGCCTTGGGGTCACACATGGGCTTGATGGGACAGACAGAAGGGAGAAGGGCTGGGAGAAAATTTCTGCTGGGAGAAAAAAAATCTCCCCATGATTGTCCCTTTAGGAACAGATATCGTTTTCGTCATCAGAGAAGGAGCAATTTGATTCCAAACTGAAAGGTCTTACCCGTCTACACATGTAAATAGTACACATAGTATCACAGAAAACTGATGCCACACCCTATATGTCTGACTGAGTCAGTCCTTCAGCACCTCAGCGAATGGCCACTCTAATCTGAAGCCCCTGCTGTTCACAGGCAGGGAAAGCCTTGCTGGCATGGAAGGCCATACTAGAATCAAAATAAAGAGACAAAAAAAAAGGCTCATTTTCATGTCAGTTAAACAAATCAATAGAAATTGGCCACTAGATTCTGCTTCTTAGAAGATGTCATTTGGGGGCTTGTGGCATTTGAGCCTTTTAATCACATGTAATTCCTTAATCCTTCCAAACTAACCTGCTCTTTGCCTGCTTGCTTCAATTAAGTGGAAATACTCTGCAAGGCCATCAACAGCACCAAGTCAATTTATATGATTTTAAAATGAATCCAGAAAGGATTCCAAGACTATAGCTAGCTCCATGGGTGTAAATTAACCCAAGGGTTCACAGTAGGACATATAGAGTCTTAAAGATAATAGTTCCTTCTTGCAAATGTTCAGGAGAATCTAAATAGAAAGCATGTATTAAAGGGCAGCACTTATCATTGCAGAGACGGGCACATCAAGCCTGCTGTTCCATGGCTGGGGATGGAAGTTTTGCATATGCATCACAGCCCTCCTAGTTCAATGAGAGCTTGGAATGCTGTTTCTTCTTGTTAGTCACCAGAAACCATGCAAAACTAGACAGGCACCATAATCTGGGCCATTTAAATGGGCCACTAAAAGGGCAAGGATGGGCTTGGATATTAAATTTACAACAGTTATAAGAACATTGTGATGGTATTGGTAGAGGCAGGAGATGAAGACAAAGCACAAAAACATTCCAAAGAAAAGGCATAAAGAGGAAGAGAATGTGAGAAAGATGTCTCACACATGGTAAGTACTCAATAAATATTTGAGAAGGTGATATATATGTATGTATGTATATGTATATATATATATATATATATTAAAAGTTAAGTTGAAGTGGTTCTTTATCCAAGTTTGTCACCTTAGAAAACAACTTCAGTCTTGGTCATTCTAAAGGAATCTACCATAGACCAGATAGCTTAAACATTAGCTCCACTTTCTATGGTTACGGAGGATGGAAGCTTGAGAGGTACCTATATGCCTGGGCTCTTGTGAGAGTCCTCCTCCACTAGGTTTATAGATGGCTGTCTTCTCACTGTGTTCTCAGGTGACAGAAAACAAATATTAGAAACAGGGTCTGTGTTACCTTTCATTATAGCTACAGTGAATCCCACCAGCAAAACAGCCAGCCCTCCCAGGCTCCACCTCTGAGCATCTAACAAATGAATAAATTTGGTGATGAGGCAATTCAGTTCAGCCTATGTCAACATCAGCTTTCTTCTTAAGAGGAATGGTTTGTATGACTTCTAGCTCATTGAGATCTAGTCAGTAGTTGTGGAAAAGACACAGGAGCAGGCATGTGGAGTTAGTCACACTGTGACTAGAGGCAAGAAGCATAAGAGCAAACAGGAAGTGGACTTAAGCTATAAAATACCATTTCCTCCAGTGAGGCTTCACCTCCTAATGTTTTCACACCTTTGCATAAAAGCACCAACAGCTGTTGACCTACTATTCATACTCATGAACCTACTGGAAACATTCTACATTCAAGCCACAACATTCCATCCCTGGTTTTCATGTCAAATCTATACATTTCAATTGCAAAAGTAATCATAGTCTTTATACATCTCAATATACTTCAAAACTGAAAAGTTTCTTTTGATACTCAAGACAACCTCTTAATTGTGAGCACATGTTGAACAAAGTGAGTTACATGCTTCCAACATACAACAGCACACAGAAAGCTTATCCTTTGGAGGAACATAAGAGAAAATCTATCGACTATCAGTTCTTCATGTATTATTTTGGTATCATCACAACGACACAGGGCTTAGAGAACCCCAACCCCCAACCCTGTTGCCTACCATACCCCAACAATGGAACTGTCGAGACCTTGATGAGTTCACGAGGGGAGCCAGTTCTGAAATAAGGTTTTGAATGTATCAGGAGGTGTGAACACACCATAAATCTCATCTTTAAATATTTCTTCAAACTAAGCAGCAGGGCTCTACAGTTCACGGGAGGCAACACTGATTTGTAGAAGACCATAGTGAGACTGACCTGACTTTCTGTTTCTAAGAAAAGACCTTAGAAAACAGAACACCTGATGTAGACAAAAAATTCAATGCCTGAAGAACAAAAATAACTTGGCACCTTTTGTGACAGGGCTTCCCCGTCATCCTATGCTAAAAAAGGAACATGGCAGCAACCTGCTTTGGTAGATGTTTCCCAAAGTTGACGCTCTGTTCCACTATATGCATATGGCACTCACAGTAGCCACTAACTACGTTTGGAGAAATCTTAGATGCCAGAATAGCCCATGAGGCTGCACAAAGATAAAGTTCATGGTAAGAAGTGCCTTTCTGGGTGGCCTGGTAAAGGGAGCTGCATGGATAAACACCTCCCTTAGATCCCTGCCCTCTCTCGTTTCCCATTGGAAGCTCAACTATAAATGAAGGCATATCAGGTGGATATGACTGTACAAAGTTCCACCCTAAGGTGACCTTCCAGAAAAGCCCATGACTCAGACAGCTTGACTTTCTTCTCACCTGTGGGCAGTCCTGAAACACAGTCATGCTGTGCTCAGGAATGTTCATTTCCCAAAGCCCTAATTACTTGTTCCTCTGAAACTTCAAATGCTATAAAGACTGAAAGGTGGGACCCACATCTTTGAGAACAGAGACAAATGGCCAAGACCTCTACAGCTTCAGCTCTACTGACTCCTTCTTCAGACCTCAACACTACACCTCATCTCCACCAGCATCCTATCATCCTACTTTGATGTGCCTATTTTTCTGACCCCAAGATAAAGGAGATGTTCTTTCTATCCTAACAGAAAAGGTTAAGGCACAGAATGCATTGTGGGAAGAGGGCTAAGATTTGCCTGTTATTTCAGAATTGTGGCTGCAACCCAAAGTGCTAAGTGAATGGTGTTGAACACCTCATATTCTAATTTCAGAGCTCCTGTTCCCCTCACTGTTCACTTCCAGGTATAAGAGCCACATCTGCCAATGCAAATCACCAGCCTTCATCATCATAGAGACTGAGAGATGGGTAGGGGTGGTCTATATTTGGGGAGCAACATATTTATAACATTCTCCAAATCAAGGAAATAGAAAATCTCCATAAATCATTAGTAAAGTTTGTAAGCTGTTATGGTTATTATATGCTGAATTGTATGAACATACCCACCACCCACTCACCCCAAAGTGTATCATGAACTAGAAATTTCTAGTGACCTTATTTGGAAATAGATATTGCAGATATATAGTTACTTAAGATGAGGTCATACTGGAGAAATGTATGCTCCTAATCTAACATGACTGGAGTCAGAATAAATAAGACCAACCTGTGAACATTGGAACTATGCTATAAAGTAAAAGAACTATTAGAAGGTAAAAGAGATCCTATTCTAAAACCAAGGGGAATATAAACTAGCCCACACCCTGATTTTGGCCTTCTAACCTCCGTAACCACAGAACGATGAATTGTTATTCTAAGCACCTCAGCTTGAAACATTTTGTTAAGGTACTTCCCAGAAAATGAATACACATATATTTTTCAAGAATGACAAACATGTTCAATTTCTGCCCTGACATCAGACTTACTAACCTGCCTTTTTGTTATATGAGCCACAAGAAATAAAGTTGGAGAAATACTGACATGTTGAGAAGATGCCAAAGGAAAAGGAATTCCAGAGTTCTTCCTGGTTTCCCAAGTTGCAAGAGGAGCAGAAGATTCCTTCTGGCCTGGGGCTGGATGCTGAGATGAAGAGAATGAGATACTTTAACTCAACAGGGTTTCTTCTCACTCCAGCAAAACATGCCAAAAGACTTAATGCCCCATGCATACACACACTCAAATGTGCACATGGGCATGCTTCCTTTCAAGATCACTGAGACCCAGAAGAACACTGGACATTTTTCTAGGGAAGGAGAAGAACTTTTAAGTCTGAGGTTGACTGGGGTTTTTAATTAATCCCAAAGGATAAGTAAAATCACAAAATACAACTGAACAAATAATCAGTGTGACTGAAAACTCGTGGAACCTGGGCTGGGTGGTGTTAATAAAGCTACTATCTTGGATAAAAAGGAGATTTCAGATCCTTTTACAGAATAGAACAGCAAGTACAATTCTTGTTAGCATCCCTGATCCAGCTACCACCTTAAACCCATCAGATATAGCATCTCTTCTGAACTGAAAAGCTCTAGAAAGTAGAGATATAAAAAAAATGTATAAACCATTGCAAAAGTAAATTTCAATGCATAACAGACCCTTAAATAAGCCAGTAATTTGTACATGAGGCATGGTGATATCAAACAACAGTGAAGCAAGGAGATGGAAAATAAGATGTGGTCAAGAGTCTCTGGAGGATCAGAGATCACTCAGAGTTTGAATGATCAACAGAAAGAGGTGATATGTGTCTAGAGGTGAGCCTAAAATATAAGGACAGAACTTGGGTAGGTATCCTAGTGGAGTGGCCGATAAAGGCATGGAATTGGATTTGTGTTTGCATCATGCTAATGAATCTATACTCCTGAATGGGGACTGGTTTGTCCCAAGACTCAGAAGTGGGCAGATGTTTGGAGACCAAATATTTTAGGGAAGAAATAAAATAGGAAAGTGGATCCTTCCATGGAGAATTGTTGGTGTTAAGTGAAATGGAATGGATCCCACACAATCACACACACACACACCAGTTATTTCCATTCTTCAAACTCCTTGCCCTGCTTTCACAGGCTAAACACTAGCACTTGAGAATGACCTGGGCCATTATGTATTGGGTGCAAAGATAACTGGAGGCTACTGCTGGCCAAGAGATTTCAGAAACCAATCGTGAGTCCTGACCTGACTTCACAAAGCACCTGAAGTGCCAGAGCTAAGGAAGGCAGCCCCCATTCAGCTTGGGAAGGCAGAATTGGCTGTTGAAGCTTATGAGACAGTATGTTTTGTCTGGCTTCTGGCCACAAGAAAAAACGCAACAAAGGAAAGAGGAAAAGATATGGATTATTGGCGTGGAAGGAAAGCCTAATGACAAACACATTTGCATGTGTTTCTGCACAGAGAGTCTGCCCTCTTGATGGCCCAGTTGAGGTTTCTCTGATTCCTAAAAGGCAAAGCCAGTTCTAGTTCCAGAAATACATCTTTTTGTTTCTTTTCTAAACTTACAGTGTAATAATGGGTGGTTCCAGATGCCAGAGCTGGTCCACTATCTCACCAGCCTGATCAACCATCTCTTTTATGATGTTTTCTTGTCTAAGCTGAGGATTGGATGGACTTTAACAGAGACCCAGTTGATCATGCCTAACTCTACAGTGAGTGATACAGCAAGCATAAGCTTTGTCAGTATCCATGAGCCAGCTACAATCTTAGACTCTTCATATACAGCATCTCATTTGATCTTCGAGCAAAGCAGATCTTGTCCCTATTTTAAAAATGAGAAAACTCATGCTGAGAGAACACTCTTTTTCTGTGCTATCCCACTGTATGAAAAGAAATCTACATAGATTATTGAACAAAATTAAGGTTCATGGATACAGAGCTCAGTGCAACTTTAAATAATGTCATTCCTGATCTTCTGGCCCTGCTGTTAGAGTAACTGAGGTCATAAGAAGAATATTAACTTACCAAAAATTACATACAAACATAGATCAAATGTAGCTTTTTGCATCTGAATTCCAGCTCTATCATAATTAGAAGACATTATAAAGGCAAGATTGCAGGCAAGCATCAAAAAGAGTTGTCAGAGGCTAACCAAAGAAAATCACCTGGCATGCCAATATGCTCCAAACTCCTGGGTAGGTTCCATGAATGTAATAAAAGATGCCACTACTTATAGGCAATGACTGTGTGCACACATTCATATGATATCTGTGTGTCTTTCACATGGAGAGCAGGTCTCATTAAAATCTCACCCACTGAAGACAAGACGCTTGCTTTCCTCACTCCACACAATCCTATGCCAAGCACGCAGAGAGTATACTGGCCACAGGTCAAGAAGTAGAAGGACCTTGCAAAAACTGGGATGTAAATTACCAATTATAAACATAGTGTCAGCTTGGGTAAACTTTTTAAATTTATCGGCAGACCTTGTCCACAATGTCAATTAGGAAGAAAACAAAAGAAAATCAAAAGAAACCATGGCAGGCGGGGAGGGAACCAAGCAGAGAAGCCTGGAGAAGAGAAATAATAAACAAAAATCTTCAAAAGACAATGGTTGGTGATAAACTGGTAGAAACAACCAGGCCAATGGCTCTTTAAGGTAAGACCTCAAACCTCCTCAGCCTAGCTGAACCTAAAGATAGGACTTGATTAAGAATTGATACAGCAGTTGATTATACAAGACTCCTTACCACAATTCAGCTCTTAGTAGTCTACAAGTACCCAAATACCTTAAAAAAGAAAGGAAAAAAGAAAAAAAAATCCAACTCAGGTTGATGAAGCCAAGGGCTTGAGCCAATAAGAAGCAAATTGGGCTGTGTATGAAGTCCCTAGCCCTCATCAAAGGGGAAGTGTATTCTGTCCTAAGCCTATGATACAGTGTGTCTAGGTAAGGGCTTCCTTCATCTTAAACTCTCACCAGGACAAAAATAATGTATGTGCAGAGACTGTCATAGTATCCAGCATATGGTAAGAACTTATAAATAGGCTATATAACTATTTAGAATCAAAGCCAGGCATGGCAGAGACTGACGGAATAGAGCCCATTTCCTTTCCCTCTTGGGCACAGAGAACATACACTCCAGCCTTTTTGGAGTTAGGTGTGGCCATGTGTCTGAGCTCGGGCCTATGGAATGTGGGCATCAGTATTGTGCTCTACTTCTCAGCCTGGTCCATTAAAATCTTCCATGTGTAGGCCTGTTTCTGTACCCCATCTGTCAGCCAGATACAGAAAGTCAGTGGAGCATCCACAGCCCCAGGGAAAGGCAAAACCACAGACAGAAGAGCCAACATCCCTAAGTGAACATTGTCTAATGACACCTGGAGAGTCACCAGAAACGTCACACTGGACTTTGTGTGGGTGAGAAATAAACTTTGTACTATATTAAGCCACTGAGATCTGGGAACTTGTTTGTTTCAACCACATAACCACTAAAATTACTCTAACTCCCAAGTCCTTAACCTTGGTTTCCTGGGAAGATTCACAAAGACTGGATCCTTGTTCCGACTTCCAATTTGATAAAACTCTGACCTTTAGTCAAACCCCTGGGAGCTTCTCTGTGAAACCCAGCCCTTTCTCTGTAGCTCAGATCATTTCCAAGGGTCCTTTTTCCACTGGGACAAACCTCACTAGCATTACATCTGTACCCCTCTCCAATGCAAGAGCCATCTGCCTAAGGACAGACTGCCATATCCCCACCCCACCCAGTTCTAAGTCTGCCAGGCTTGGCTGACTCCTAGGAATCCTCAAGGCTGAATTAGGGAAACAATGAGGTTTGTGCCTTTGCTTATGAGAACAGTAGATCTAGCATCAATCAAAAGGAAAAAAGCAAAGGGCTCATGGGCAAAGAGCTTATATTCATTACATGTAAATACACTCAATAATTAACAGAACCACCACCATGGAGAAGGCTCCAGCCACCAATGGCTGTGGCTCATTAAGGCAAAGATGAGTATGACATAGTAACTTGACATATTTTAATGTCCTTTCCTTCCATCTCCAGCTAGTTGTGTCTAGACCCCATGGTTACTATTTCCAATTAGTCTTGGTTAGTCTCTGGACAAACTAGAAGAACATAAACATTGTGAATGCTTTATATGAAGTGAATTCTTTATAATCCTCATTTCATTTTGTATCACATATTTTTATACATGTTTAACTGCAGGAAATTCTATTCCAATGACTGATTCCCACACCCTGAATACAGGTGAGTGTATCAATAGCTGCTGTATGTATCCCAGGGCAAATGATGTATCACCAGGAACCTGTCTCCTTCTGAAGGATGCTTTGCATACCTCTGGTCCTTGTCCCTTCATTGATCAACATTCACAGGCACAGGCAAGGATATTGGCTGATGTTAGCTGGCCCCTTATTCTCTCCTGCTTTCTAATGGAATGCCTGAAGTCAAAGTTCTTTGTGTTCAGGACACTAGCCTAAATCAAAGAGGGGCA
>PVIH01013581.1:0-57780 GCA_004025045.1 Sigmodon hispidus | reverse complement strand
GAGGGACCCACTGAGAGAGGGACCCACTGAGAGAGGGAACCCACTGAGAGAGGGACCCACTGAGAGAGAGAGGGGACCCACTGAGAGAGGTGACCCACTGAGAGAGGGGACCCACTGAGAGAGGGGACCCACTGTCTGAAAAATGCGCCCAGGGGATCGGGGCTAAGAAACATGTGTGGCTTGTGCTGGTGGCTGCAAAGCCACCAACAAGCAGCTTTTTCGTGAATTCATGCCCCATGTTGGGCACCAGATGTTGCATGAATCCTAGTTGGTCTTATAATAAAAACCTGGAGCCAGATACTGGGGGAAAGCTGAATGATCAGAGAGACAGAGAAGCAAGATACAGCCACTTCTCACCTCTCCGAATCGTCAGGCCCAAAGGGGAAAATCCTGCCTCCATGAGTCCTCAGACTGAGTTAGTGAAGTGAAGACAAGTTAAATGGAAGAGCAGAACTCATGTCTCCCCTGCCTTATATTTCATATCACTTTCTCTGTCAACTTTCCTAGTACCTGGATTAAAGGCTCCTGTGCTTCCCAAGTACTGGGAGCACAGGCATGGGATTAAAGGTGTGCCACTGTGGCCTAGCTCTGTTTCTCTCCTGGACTGGATCAATCTCATGTAGCTCAGTGTGGCCTTGAACGCATAGAGGTTCAGACAGATCTCTGCCTCTGCCTCCCATGTGCTAAGATTATGCCACCACAGCCTGACTTCTATGGATGACTCTGTCTTCTGATCTTCAGACAATCTTTATTAAATACACAATATATCACCACACACACACACACACACACACACACACACACACACACATTGCTTCCACTGAAATAGAATATATTAATTTTTACTTAATGGTCTTCTGACATATGGAAAACTCCCGACTTTGAGTATTAACCATTATTCAACTCTATGGTATTATTCTTGTGCTTGACCATTAGAAAACCACCATGTACTGCAAATTTACTGGCAAGATCCCAATTTTAGATATTTTCTCCTCTTTTCTTATTTTTGCCAAACTACCTTTCCTGTTTTTTCAGCTCAAACATTATGTCAGTGGTTGTAAAATCACTGTTTTTAAAACAAATATTCCCAACCTACTGACTTACAGTGAACAGTTCCCTGCATATGTTAAAAAGAAATAAAATATTTCACAGCTTCCTGTTTGTTACTTTCCAATCCTGACAAAGAGCTTTTTGCACATAAACTTTTCCCAGTCAGTAATTAACTTGGGTTCCTAGAAGGGGAGATAGGGAGTCAGGGCCTCAAGAAGGTGACTGACTGTTGACAGCTGATCCCTAACAGAGCCATGATGGACACTCCTCCCACAGCACCACCACCTGAACCTGGCAGACCTGGCGTCCTGCTCCTGGCTTGAGTGGTAGTCTCTGTGACTCTCCCAAAGAACCTTCAAACAGGCAAACCTCCAGCATGATTACCATCTCCCATCTCCCTCCTGAATAATGTTTGCTCTCTAAATCCAGTATCAGAAGACCTAAACCAGCAATAACCAACCACCAAGCCCTCAACACAACCATCGTCAAAAGGCAATTGAAGAGTTCCATGTCCTAGCAATCTGTTTGTAGCTGCCAAGGTACCACCTGCTCAAGAACATATGCGTGTGTGTGTGTGTGTGTGTGTGTGTGTGTGTGTGTGTGTGTGTGTGGTGTGTGAGTGTATGACTGTGCGAGTTGTGTATGACTGGGGTTGTACATGCTTGTTGGTAGTCATGTCTATGTGTGTGTTTGGTATATCTATGTTTCTATTGTGGTGCCCTGTGGTTTTCCAACTGTGATCTGGTATGGGATTGCACACATATATGTGTGCTTCCTGTGTGCAACTGAAGGAGAAAAACAAGAAGGAGAAGTGGAAGAGAGACCAAAGAGGTTCTACAGCTAATGTCAGTAACTAAAGGATAGCTATGAGTGACAGAGACCAGAGACAGGGACAGGGGAAAAGCTAGAGCACAAGGAAGAAGGAGCCACGCCCCTTCTCTTTCCTGCATTTGAAAGGCAGTAGATGCAGAAGTTTGCAAGGTAAACAATGCCATCCTTTGCCATTTTTCTGTCTCATTGTCTGCAGAGTCTGTGACAACCTCCATGGCTCTAGAAGTTGGTACTGTCCACTATCTATAGCTTCCTTGCCAAACCTGGGGTGTCATTTCTCTTAACAACATAGCAACATCCAACAAAGGAAGTCCCCTTGTTCTCTGCCTTAACAAGGTAAACAGTGGCTGTCCCAGTCTGGTAGGGTCAGCACTTGGCAGAGGACATGGTGGGGTTGGAGAGAACAGGGGTCTGAGAGCAAAAGACACCCAGGCCTACATTTAGTGCTGAGCAGTGACAGAGGAGAGGAGATGATTGCAGAGAGGACATGCCTCTGGGTTGGCGACCACTATGTCAGGACTGCTGTGAGGGCAATTTTCCCTGTTAGATCCGGGTCTTATTATAGAGGAAGGGGTTGCACTAGGTCTCTGGTTTCCAAAGTGCTTGAGAGATTGGAGAGGGGCCCAGAGAGTCTTTCTGCACCTATGGGTGGGGCTGGGTATGGTAGTCTGGAGTCACAGTCTCCCATGACACCAGCCTGCTCTGCCTTGGTGCAAAGATCATAAGACTTTGAAGCATGAAGCTCCCAATGCTAGCACTTTATGACCCTTCATAAAGTAGGTGTAAGAGGTGCTTTTACTGAGACCATGAGACAATTGACAGTGAACTTCAGCAGAGGAGACGCCTTTATTCATGTGATTGAGGGTGTTTATTGGCTGGCCCCTAGCACCCAATGTACCCATAGAGGCTGACTGGAGATAGAGAAACCTCAGTTATCACTAGTCTTGTTCCCCTAGAACAGCTGGGTTGGTTAAACTGTCACAGACCTAGTATTAAAGTAAGAAAGTAGATAAGTTATACCAAGGAAATCAATACTACTTTGCTGGCAACAAGTCCTGAAAAAGCAAAGGGAAACCCTGCGTTTAAGGCTTGGATCAAGTTCTCCAGTATGACAGTGGCCACGCCCACCCCCTTCCTGGCTTCACTGTGGGCTGCCCACTTTGCCTACAGCAGCTGCTGTTTCTCAGCTCTTCAAGGATAAGTCATTGCTAAACCCTTGATCTGCCTCTCATGTCACAACAGACTGGACGCTATGTATTTCAGAAGGAATCAGGCAACTGCCACCGAAACCAGAAACCCAACCATCAGCAGGTTTTGGGGTTCTTTTTGCCATTATTTTTGATGTAGGGGCTGCAGGGCAGAGTGAGGACTACCTCTGCTGAAGGGCTTGGGTGGAGGCATTCACCACCAGAACCCCCCACATTCCTACCAGGGCTCAAACACTAGGTGAGTAAATTTGAAATCAATAAAACTGCATCCAGTTCCATCAGACTGAAGCAAACACAGATGCACATAGCAGAGCTGTAATACAACCAAGAAAATGCTAAGTGTTTAAATGGCTGCCTGGTGCTGACTCCTGCCAGAATAAGTTTTATGGTGTGGCATTTTACAAGCAGCCAGCTCATATGCAGAGTTATTTTTCTCTAATTTTTGGGAAAGTGCTAAGTCCATATTTTCGCATGTATATTAAATTGCCTTTTGGTAAATTATTTTTTACCTTAAGCCTCAGACTCCTTTTTCACACTAAAAAGTTCTTTACCAGAATTGTCTCAAAGCCAAGAAAACTCTTCCTAATTGTTCTTTAGTTTATTTCTGTTTCTAGGAGCAACCGCTTCAGATCCTTGTATGTGGGCGGTTTGCATACATGCATCCCGCAGATGTTGCCCTCCTTCAGAGGAGCTAGCCAGATGCTCCTACCAGGCAAGGCCCTCATCTCAAGATGCTGTGACCTAGGATGTCAGCCCCATCAGAGAAAGTGGCAACCAGCCTATGAGAAGGCTCAAAGTCAGTTCCTTTTGCCCCAAAGGATGACAAGGCAACCATTCGAGAATGTTTCGTTGGCTTCAGGTTGCAGCTCAGCTTTGTCTTTGCTCAGCTCCTCTTTCCCTCTGTCATGGAAGACCGTACCGTCTTCCTCACAACTCACAGGTCTGGTGATCCTGTCTCAGTCACTGCTTTGGCTCCAGAACTGAAACAGAGATCTCAGAATCAATGATCCCAGAGAACTCCCACCTGGAGGTCTTTACTTGGCATCATGGATGGTCCGTAAACGCCCAGCGCCAGTCTTTCTCCTTC
The DNA here is from genome assembly GCA_004025045.1 of Sigmodon hispidus. Taxonomy (NCBI): domain Eukaryota; kingdom Metazoa; phylum Chordata; class Mammalia; order Rodentia; family Cricetidae; genus Sigmodon; species Sigmodon hispidus. Next base: position 53,604 of record PVIH01013581.1, on the reverse strand, counting down.
AGCTCTCTTTGGAGGCTCTCCCTGGTGGTTCATGCAGAAGTCTGCACTTGGACACAGAGCAGGAAGACAGAGGTCTACAGTGGATATACCTTGACTTCAGGAAACGGACTTTCTCTAGAGTGCATCCATGAGGCAAGGAGGTAGCCATTTGCCTCGTGACCTGAGCGTGACCCCTGGTCAAGCTTCCCACAGCTGAGGAAGAGAACTGCCTCCCTAATGTTGTCCTCTGAGTTACACGTACACACCATGACATGTCTGTGCCTCCACACACACATCAGCCACACACACTAATCATAACAAAAAACAATTGAATATAGAAAAGACTACATAGCCTTTAAAATAGATCCTTGAACTCGGGACAAATTCCAGATACACGGGTCTGTGGGAGTCTTCATATTTTTCATCCAACCTGTCACTCACAGGCTTAGTACACACTTGAGGCTGCAGGCTGAAGGTAGGGCAGGCAGATAAGGGGCCATGCAGATGAGCTGTCCCTTATCAGACCATGACCACCATCTGAAATTCACTTGTAGAGATTTAGTGGACTGAATCATAAAGTTGAAACACAATGTGCCTTATTATGTTGTCAGCTGTTAGCATTTTCATGGGAATTTTTTGTCCCAGAGCCCGATGTGACGATTAGTCCAGGCAGCATTGGATGGGGACAGGGAGGAAAGTTAAGCCCAGAATAAAAATGTGGAAGCAGGCAGCTGTGCCATGGCGTGGGGTGATACAAGGAGCCATAGCCAAGGTCTGGCTTCTTCCTGAGTTGGCCAGTGAGGGGGGCTCTTATGAGTGGATATAAAATGTCTCCCACAGGCTCACGTACTTGAATGCTTTGATCCCAATTGATGAGGCTGTTTTAGGAGGTTATAGAGGTTTGTGTGTGTGTGTCTGTGTGTGTGTGTGTGTATACATGCCACTATGATGTGTATGCTAGGTCAGAAGATAACATTCTGAAGTCTGCTCTCCTGCCCTGAGTTCCAGGAATCAAATTCGAGTGTTCAGACTAGTGCTGCAAGCAAGTCTATGTACTGGCACGCTGTGGATGCTGATGGATTATACAGACAGTCAAAAGGTTAGCTCCCACAAGCCCACACAGGAGGAAAAAGTACTTCCTGTGGAATTGCACTGATGCTAGGATTAGAGACAGAGTCTTCCTTCAGTCCAGTTGTGGAACTTTTAGGTCTGCTTGGAGGAAGCAAGTCACTGAGGGGAGAGACTTGAAGATTACTGGCCTGCCTGGCTTCTGGCCTGAGTTCTATTTCCTGATGTGACAGGCTCCCACTTCTCTGCCTTCCCCAAGACAGAATAGTTTCAACTGAACTGTGAGCCAAACTGATCTTTCTCCCTTAAGTAGCTTTGGTCAGATATTCACTAACAGCAGCTGGAAAGGTGACTGTGGAGGAACTATGGAAGTGTGGTCTGAGCCAGGCTGCCTAAAAGGATTCAGCAAGCACCCTGAAATTCTTTCCCTCTACCAGGCTGCTTCCCACATCTGCGTCTCTTGCCTTTTTATTCTCTTCAGTCCTATGACTGTCAAAAACCACTTTACTTCTCACTCAAAAATCCAGCTAAGCCTAGTGGCACAGGCCTGCAATCCCAGCCATCAGGGAAACTGAGGCAGGAGAATGACAAGTTCAAAGCCTGCTTGGGATACAGAGTGAGTGCAAGGGCTACCCTGAGCAACTCAGTGAGACTTTGCCTCGAAACAGAATTGAACAGATCGGGGTTTCTCTGGATGCAGTGCTTGCTTACCAGGCCCTGGCTTCAAGGGCTGCATACACCAGAGAAGCAGGAAGTACATTCCATTTGCCAAATCAGAACTGTATCAGGATCTTCAAAGGACTATGGGATGGTGAAAAGCCCATGCAAGCCAGCTGTGAGCCAATCTTACCTGAGCTCCATAAATCACGATGCCACCAAGAAAAAGGAGGAAGGCGGTGTTTTCATCACAATCTAAATGTCATGCTGCTTTACACGGGTTTCCACACAGATTAATTTCAGAGTCATTATCCCAACCTCACTGTACTGTGAAAGCCACTTTGGGGAATGTGATGAGCTTGTTGAGTAGGCAGCCAAAGATCCTGGCAATGGAAGGGTTTAGAATCAGTTCTCCAAATGTCTCCGCAGTTCAGGCAGGTAGGTCTTATCCATCTTCATCTAGATGAACAAGATAAGCTCTTATAATTAACATATTGTCATTAACTGAGAATATCTGTCCAGATACAAAATGAGATAGAGAATGAGGAGGACGTAAATCAGCCATAAACTTAGAGAGCTGGCACACTGTGGATGCTGGCAGACCATGCAGACAGACAAATGGTCAGCCTCCATGAGGCCACACAGGAGGAAAAAGTACTTCCCATGAAACTGAGCTGATGCTGGGTACAGAAGGGAGTTTGGGGTCTGTTGGGGCAGTGCTGCTAGGGCTTGAGGTCTTTTTAAGGGATTAGGAAAGGCACAGTGGAGTCCTTGGAACTGAAAAGGACCTGGCAGGAAGTGGATGGAAGCCAGCAAGGTTGGTCTTCATGGTTCTCCAACATGACTTGTCAGGTAGTTTAGAGAGAAGGGTTGCTGGGAGGGCATCATAGAGTCTGCATCAGTTGGGCTACACGGCAGCTTTTTTCACCGTTCCAGCAGGGTCAAGGTGCAAGCAGATTCTGTTTGTGCTTCCGGCCCTCTTCCCTGCTTGTGGATGGCAGTATTCCTACTCTCTTTATGTGGCAGAGGACACATGCTGCCTTTTCTTGTTTGTTTGATGAGGACATCAATCCCATCCAGAGGACTCTACTGTCATTATCTAAAACAAAACTCAAGTCTCTTCCCAAAGGCTGTTGATGTCATCATACTGGGGGACAGTATGTAAATCCCTGATGTCACCATACTTGGGGACAGTATGTGAATTCAAACCCTCAACTTAGAGCACATGACAGCTCTCCAGGGCGTGGGTATTGCCTCTATGTAGGTTGCTCTGAGCTTCACCTTTACTAATGGCCAGATAAGCCTACAAATGGTTAAGACTGGGCAGTTTCCTTTCCCACAGTCTGTCTTCTGGGGACAAAGTGAAAGAAGACAAACTCAGCTGTAGGGCAGCCAAGTGCGGGGGGGGGGGGGGGGTCCTGCAAACACTGTGGGGTAAGTGTGTCCTGTTCCAGAAAGGACTCTAGGTGCCTTGTTGTGATATGGAAACATCAACAATAATAAGAATGGGGTAAAGGAAAACAAGAGAAAATACGGACCAAGTCTAAAGACAGAAGCCATATTCAATCCATTCAGTGTAGTAAGGACCATGCCATGCTTTCCAGGAGGCCAGTGGCATACTGTCCCATCTCCCTCTTAAATTAAGGGTTAAATAGTGTCCCTCTCCATTTAGGGATCTGCATTTTGATGAGTCTTTTCTAGTTTTGTGGGGTTGGTATTTTTTTTTTTTTTTTTTTTTTTGGCTCTCTGACCCAAAATCTCCATTTCAATAGGAACATCAGCCTACAGTTATTTCCATGTAACTGCCTTCCTCTGCGGGATCTTTCCTAGGGTACTTGGCAAGCCATGGAAGTGTTGGGGGGGTCAAAGGTCAAGAAAGAATCAGGCTGCTACTCAACTCAGGCACTCCACATTTCCGGAAAGAAAATTCAGCAGGACCCATTTACTTCATCTTCTGCATTTAAATGGCTCTGGATTAATGGTTTTCTGGAAGGGAACAGGACTAGGCAGGCACCGTTCCCGATAACAGTTCTAAACCAAAGCAGAACTGTGTGCACAATGGACCCAACTCCTGGTCTGGCTCCGAAGGCACAGTGAAACAGCACTGTGTTTACTCAGTCCTGGGTATTTTTATTTGGAGAACAAAGGCTATCTTTCAACTCTAAGACTTGTTTGCCAAGATTATCTTTATTTAAACGTCCTGCGTTAACCAGCAACACCTCCTTCCTCTCACGCATGACAGTCATTTTACCCTCCAGAGTTAAAACAAACAAAACACAACAAAACCCCAGAAAAATGAGGGAAGCCACAAGGGCACTATCATAAGACCATCCAGTGATCCCCACAAAGCAAAGGGGTCAAGTTCAAAGGTTTCAGCTAAGACAGAGGGTCTATTGCATTCTGACTCTTCTAACTTGGCACTTTGACCTTCCCTCCAAAGGTCTTTATAGTTCCTTCCTCCTCTCTTAAAAAGGAAAGAAAGAAAATTAAAACAGGTATTATGTATACCAAGATTTTGTAGAACTTTGATGTTGCTATGGACAACTTTGAGCTTCCGGTTCTCCTGTCTCCATGTCCCAAGGGCTAGGACTGCAGGGGTACACCGCCATTCCCAGTTTCTGCGGTGCCGAGAGTCAAATCCAAGGAAGGCTTTCCGTGTGCCAGGCAAGTATCTTCCCAACTGAGCTACATCTCAGTTCCAAGAACCCTCAGGAAGAACCCCAGCTGCCCAAATCTGTCACCCCAGAGTGCGATAGAAAGGCTTCAGAGAACATGTCCAAGCATTTTATAGCCTTTGGCCAAAGGCTGACTAACACCTGTATGGCTCTCTCACCTCCCAAATGGGCTAGGTGGAATTGTGGGCTGGTTACCTTCTTTCCTTCCCCCAAGCCCGAACACTGATGCTCTAACTCTTAATGGATCACCACGTGACTGCATTTGAGAAAGAAATACCTGAATTAAAATGAGAGTCCTCAAGGTGGTTCTAATCTCATCATGTGCAGATGTCCTCATAAGAAGAAATGCAGATGTAGCTGCTGGGTGCTCAGCCCTAAACAGGACATCTATATCTCTCCCCCTCCATGGCTCAGAGGAGAGAGCAGAAGGGTAGGAAAACCGCAGGATGAGGAGGTATGCTCTGAAGAAGTGTCTCTGGCTGTGACAGAGTTGAAATAAAGAACACACAGCAGCTGTGTCTGCCTGCACAAGACCTACACACACAAGCACACAACACACACACACACACACACACACACACACACACACACACACACACACGCACACAAAAAAACTACAAATAGGTAGACTAGTTGAGAAAAGGGTCCAGGAGGAGTGGGAGAGGGTTAAGAGAAAAAGTGGGGTTTTGTGAATATGATCACAATATAGCAAATGCATACATAAAATTATTAAAAACAAACAACAAATCCAAACACAGCAAATACAAAGAGACTACCACAGAAACTCACAGCAAGAGGGACTGAAAGGGTCTCTGGGCTAAGGAGAAAGCCCTTCCAGAAAGTAGGCTTGCCACACTTGGGACTTCAAGCCTCCAGCACTGTAAGAAACAAATGTGTGACTTCAGTGACCATCAGTGTCTTTGGTGAGGACAGCCAAGCAGACAAACATCAGGGTCGTTGGGAAGAACTGCCTCTCAGCTGACACCCCCACCTCTGTGAGTTCACCCCACTATTCCTGTATCATTGATCGGAAAGGGGAAACTTGACATTATAAAGTTATTTCCCATCCCCTCACTAACTGTGTCTTCAAGTCTTCATTTGACTTAGCTGGGGTCTCCTGGGGCACTAACCACTCAGTGTGGAATCTTTTTCTAAAGCGGTTTGACAACCTCGCCAGCTTGGCTATGGATTCACCAGAGAACCAAAAACCCGCTCCAACACTGTGAGGCCAACAAAAGCACAGCGGGTTTCCTTCAAAAGTTATTATTTTCCTTTTTACCTGCAAAAATATCTATTTATATGTAAGTAAGTAGATGCCCCGGAGTGCTACATGTGAGTGCAGATGCCCATGGATTCCAACGGAGGGCAGCAGAGTCCCCGGTTCAGGTGTAAGGTCTTTTCTTCCAGCTTGATCTTAAAGCAGCATTGGGGTTTTCTCATGACAAACCATTAACGCAATAATATTACCTTATGTGTCCTCTGTGTCAACCACTTACCTGCATGGAGATCCTAGCAGTTACTGTTAGTATTAGTATATTAGCTAGTATTAGTTTGCTGGGTTAAGCAGCCTGGCTCATTAACTGGCCATATAAATTTTTATTCAGTTTTCCAATTTATGATAGATACTAAGAAAGAAACTATAGAATCATGGGAGATAAGTCTTTAGAATTTTTCCTTTTTTCTTTCTTTCATTCTCTTTTTCTTTCTTTTTTTCTTTTTTCTTTTTTAGACAGGGCCCAACTATGTAGACCTGGCTGACCTGAAATTCAGGTGCATTAGCCTGTCTCCAAATGTACTTGCCCCTCTGCCTCCCAGATGCTGGCATTAAAGGTACTCACCACCATACCCACCCCCTTTACGGTTCCTGAGAGATGCTTCCAAACCCCTAAGCTGGGGTGATTACATGAACACAAGTGCAGACAATACAGTTACGTTTCAACCCTCAGTATGAGCTGAGGTTTATATCAGGACAGGAGCCCACTAGAGGACCTACCACATCTTGACTTAAGAGAAAATTGCTAATTCAATTCCTTTTGGAGCTGTTGGCTATAAGGGCTCTAATTTTGATCCCTTTCTCATGATGTTTGAAATGAACTGTTGAGTAAAAAGGAAAATGTTCTCAGATGTGCAAGGCAGATGGGCAAGACAAAATGTTGGCCTTCCTGGTTTAAAGACTCGGAATTCTAAGAAAACAGAGTTCTTTATCAGTGGTAGGCACAGAACATAACGTAGGCTGTATGCATAATTTAAAATTTTCTATTTGTCATATTAAAATCAAAAAATAGATTTAGTAATGTATTCCATTTGAACTGTTATATTGCAAATATAATCATTTACTACAGAATCAATGTAAATATGATTACTGGGCTCTCATACTTGCTGGGGGAAGTCACGTGAAGTCTTTAAGATCCTGGGCATAGTTTGCATTTCTTTCTCACCTTAGTCTGGGTTGCCAGCATCTGAGGGGCACAGTAGCCACATGTGGCAAGTGGCCTCTGTGTTGAGTGGAAGAACTCTCCAGAGCAGAGTCCAGTCTCAGCTAGCTCTCCACCAGAACAGAAACCCCTTAGAATAGAGGATGATCTGGGTGGCTAGGAAGATGGATTGGGGGATAAAGCCCCTGCATGTAAACATGAGGACCTGAGTTCTGATTCGAGCATGTGGTGGGACTGTTCTCTGTAAATAAAGGAGCTGTTTTGGCCTATGTGGAGCACCGTAGAAGTGGGTGCAGGAATCAGAGTAGAGACAGGTAGGATGGCAGAGTCAGTCAGTCTCTATCTAACCTCCGAAGAAGAGCCATGTAAGGAATCCAGGTGAACCCCAGGCCGGGCCACATAGCAGGTAGATTACTAGAAATGGGTTGAATTAAGATAAAAGAGCTAGCTAGCAATGTGCCTGAAACATGGGCAAAACAGTATGAAATTAATATAAGCATCTGATTCATTTCTTTGGGGGATAAAACCGCTGCGGGCAAGGTCCAAACTTCTGGCCCAAACAGGGCCGGAAATCTCACTACAACACTAGCACATGTGTGAAAAGACAGGGAGGTAGCTGGCGCCTGTGCCCTCCAGTGCTAGGAGCCTGGAGATGGGCATCACTGAGTTTCTGTGTGGTCCTGGCTATCCTGGAACTCTCTCTGTAGAACAGGCTGGCCTTAAACTCAGAGATCCATCTGCTTCTGCCTCCCAAGTACTGGGATTAAGGCATGTGCCAGCTGGGTGGTGGCAGCACATACTTTATCTTAACACGTCAGAGGCAGAGGCAAGTGGATCTCAGTGAGTTGAGTCCAGCCTGGTCTACAGAGTTACACAGAGAAACTCTGTCTCAAAAAAAAAACCAAAAAACAAAAAAACAAACAAACAAAAAAGGCACATGCCATCACATCTTTTTTTCTTTTTTAGATGTCTACCAGACTGTATGTCTAAGAAATGCCCAATCTTTAATTTTTTTTACACATTGTTTATTTTTTGTGGGAAGAGCTGTGCAACACCACATACTTGGGTGGAGGTCAGAAGAAAACTATGGGAGTTCCCCCTGCTTCCCACCTGTGGTTCCTTGTAACTGATCTCAAGTTGTGGAGCGAAAGCAGCCACCTTCACCTGTGGGGCTCTCTCATCAGTCCAGGATGTCCAGCTTTCTGATGTTTGACATGATGCCATCTACAGATGTGTTGGGCCCAGGTCATCGCTATCCTGGGATGCATTCAGCCAGTCTCACAGGTTGGACATGTCTGGAAGTTGTTAATAGGAATTTATCACCTAAACAGAGGAAGGGGGAGGAGAGGTAGAGAGACATAAATTAGTCACAGTTGGGCAAGTGTACATGCTTGGCTGGCAGTCTGAATTCTCACCCCATTACAAAACTTCACCTACTGTTGACCTTGTAGCCACTACCTGAAGGCCATCCAGCACACTCCACCCCACCCCTGTGGCTGCTCATTAATCACCAGCCAAAGAAGCCTTGCCTGGCAGAGGAGTCCAGGGTCCTGCAACAGGATGCCACCATTGGCAGCCAGCTTCTCTTATCAGGGACTCGCAGTTGGAGAAAAGGCCTCTGTGGGCAGAGTGGCTGGCCTTTGTTTGCTTTTTCTTTTCTCTTTTAGCTGAAGGGAATTCCTGGGGAAAAGGGATGCCAGAGAAAAGGAAATGTTTGCCAATAAGAAAAATTCTTCCCAGCTAGATTCCTGCCCCGCCCGAAGGACCGTCCCAGCTTCAAAGGGTTCAGCAAGTGTTCTTCATGCTCAGGGTCAGTCCTAGTCCATGGGAGCTCCCTGGCCCTTTATTGCAGAAAGGCCTGCTCCAGGTTCTCTCTGCTGCCAGAGCTGCATTTAGATTAAGAAAGGCCAGGCACTTGGCCCTTCTGGGTTTTTCAGGGTGGAGGGTAGAAGGACCAAGGAACTTGGCAACCCCCTGCCCAAGAGCAGGATGCAGAAGGCAGAGATTCAGGCCTCAAGCCACACAGTTAGATTGGAGGACAAGCTGGGACTTGGCTATGTGTCTGCCTGGCAGCCGGCCTCGAGTACATACACCTGTGTGACTTGCTGCTGAGACGCTGCTGTGTATTGGTAGCTATTTCAAGTGGAGGCTTAGAGGGCTGTGCATTGGGATCACACCCAAGGCCATCACCCAAGGTGGTACATGGTGTGGGGGGTTACTCAGAGCCTCCGAAGTGACAACAATCAGGGTTTGCCTCTTCCTCATATGAGTGATTGTTCCTGCATTCCTACTGTGCGTCAGGCACTGGGGGAGTTGATGGGAAGAACAAGTCTGTAATTCCTGTCCTTGCTCCCTACCTGGCTGGAGGAGGGCAGAGAGAAAGAGGCACATGGAATGTTAGCAGGTGACAAGCACCAGAAGGAGGAGAATTATTTATAATAGGGCAGCCAGCAAAGACCTTGTTGACAAATGTCACTTATGTACAATCTTGTAGATGTACACTATTGATGCAAGCTTTGTATCCCTCTGATTCTGGGATAATAACATTATGATACCAGCAACAGGCCAGATGATTTAGCTGCCCTGCACCATCCCAGTCATTATGCATCAAAGTCATCTTCCTCCCCAAGTGCCTTGACACAGAGACCGATCCCTGTGAGGGAGGTGGGTGTGAAGGGTAGGCAGCCCAGGATGGGAAACTGCTGTACACACTGGATGATATCTGCAGGAAATGCCTAGTTAGCAAGCAGACTCCAGACCCTGCTCCTGTCTCTCTAATCTGGAGTGGATAGACTTGAACACAGGGCATCTAGTTCAGACAGAAAATCCCCATTTGAAAGTTGACAAGACTTGCCTGGCTGAGCATTTCTACCGACTCAAAAATTGTTGAATTTCTACTTTTCCTCCTCCAACATTGCATAATTAACTTTTTTTTTTTTTTTTACTCATCCATTCATCAAGAGAAACAGACAGGACTTTTGTGCTGGATGGTTTTATGTCACTTTGACACAAGTATAACATCTGGCTATTTCAGGACATTTTTAAAGTCAGTGATTGATAGAGAAGGGACCATTGCAGGTGGTGGCATCCCTGGGCTGCTGGTCCTGTGTTCTGTAAGAGAAAAACAACAGATAGGTTGAGCAAACCGTGAGGAGCAATCCAGTAAGCAGCACTCATTCATGGCCTCTGCGTCAGCTCCAGCCTCCAGGTCCCTGCCCTGTTTCAGTTTCAGTCCTGGCTTCCTTCAGCAATGGACTATGATGTGAAAGTATAAGCCAAATATATCCTTTCCTCCCCAGCTTGCTTTTGGCCATGGTTTTTCATCCCAGCAATAGAAACCCTAAGACAGTCTCACTATATGGTTCAGGCTGGCTTCAGACTGACATCCATCTACCTCTATCACTCTAGTGCCACTGTACCCACATCCTGAGTACCAGGAATGCTGAGTTCTGTCATGTTGGGAATGATGGACCATACACTGAATATGGCATCCAGTATGCATCTAGCCCTAAATACCAGGTCTCTGCATCAGACAAGTTGGGCATGAGTAGGGAAGACCCTGCAAGGTAGGATGGGGATGCTCAGATTTGAGGAGTGAGTAGAAGACAATGCATGTTACATAAGAAGTGTGTAATCAAAACAACCTGTGTGCCGGGGAGAAGGCTCAGTGCTAACGCTCTTACAATGAGAGTCCAAGAGGCTGAGTTTGACTTCTAGAACCCATGTTAAAGAAACAGAGACGCAATGGGAGGTGGTGACAACATGCATCTTTCGTCAGGAGACAGAGGCAGGCAAACCTTTGTGAGTTCAAGGCCAGTCTATTCTACGAAGCAAATTCAGGACAGCCAGGACTGTTACACAGAGAAACGCAGTTTTGAAAAAGAAGGAGGAGGAGGAGGAGGAGGAGGAGGAGGAGGAACACGCAATGGGAGGTGGAGACAGGCTTGGTGATCAGCCAGCCTAGCCTAAGGTGAATGATGCAGAAGGAATGAAACCCAAGGTTGTCCTCGACCTTCAAAAGCATGCACACTACACTGAGAGAGGGGGGGAGGGGAGGGAGGGAGAAAGGGAGGGAGAGAGGAGAGAGAGGCATGCACACACAGCCCACAAAACAAAACAATAGCCAATTATTGCGAAGTCTGTTTTCCAGACGGGCTAAGATTGCCAATCCTCTACCTAGTCCTCACGTGTGATTTCTCCCAATTTGGGGGGGGGGGCGGTCACTGAAACACTGTGAAGTATAGTTATGGTCCAGGGTCTCCTAGGAAGAAGTCCTGTCTTTGCCTGCCTCTTCCCACCTCTTTGTCCTGCTGTCTCCCTTCTGCATCAGTTCCTATGGGGACAGTCACGCTGTGTACCCTTGCACGTGAACCCAGCCACACCCCAAATCTTCGCGAATCCAGCACAAAGTCAGCGGAACTTTCATCCTGCGGGGCCTCTGGGGGCCTGAGCATTCTGGTCCTGCTCAGCCTGCGCTGTCCACCCAGGGGTCGTCTCCTTATTCCCACTGTACTCCCTGGGTGACCTTTCTCAGGGCTCCAGGAGAGGGATGGAGTTCCGGGCACAGGATGAGGGCTGGGCGAGGTTCAGCAGAGCACTGTGTAAAAAAGGCACGTGCTCTTGGAAATTGTCAAGGGGACAAATCATGAAGCCATAGTTTTTTGATCAACAAAACTTAAATAGAAGCGGAGGCTATTCATTATGCTACTAGATTTAGAGTGTTTAACAAGAAACACACTCGTGCTTCAAGAAAAAAAAAAAAAAAAAAAAAAACAAACAGGACCTCAAAAGTCAGACTTGCGCTGGTTTCCAGCCAATGAGTTTCCAAATTTTGGTGGCATTATAAGTAGGGTCAGAATAACACATCAGTGTGTTCATATTTTCAGGATTTTATCTTTCTGTTTGAGTGGTTGCATTTTAATTCCCGTTCATAGTTCCTTTAGAGACAGAAATGATCATTCTATCATTCTGAGTCCCAGCAGCTGAAGTTTTTCTAAGGGTAGAGTTCCTCATTCCGTCTTTTGGGTCCCTGAAGCCATTAGCCTGGGCAACCAAGCTCATTCGTGATTGTGCAGCAGCTACAAAGCATATATCTAGTCAGCACCACCCCCATTTTGTCAAGATGGGTCAGCCTTGCTCTAGAGACAGGGAAGAATCAGGGAGAGGAGAAGGCTGAGACTGGGGGAGCCACAGAGCTGTTCTGTCTAGCGTTCTTCATCCCAGTGGGACATTAGCTCGGGGATCAGCATGCACCCAGACATCCAGAGTCAGAACCAAGGGGCTCGAGCCAGCGTTAGATGTGGGGGCGGGGTGCCTAGCCAAAATCTCATAGGTCCGGAAAGTAGGACAGGGCCAGGCCAGAACATTCAGGATTGATCACCAGGAAGTCTGTTTGAGACAATATAGGTGCGCAAGAGTGAGTGAGTTTGTAGGACAGAGCCCAGCCCAGACTCCAGAAGACAATACCATGGCACGTTGCCCCTCAGAATAGAAACAAATCTTAGACATCAAACAGAGAAATGAGGAGTCAATATTACTTAAAGTGAAAACCATCATGGGAACCCTTAAATCCCTACCGGCCTCTGCATGTCATGGCAGGATAAACTTTTCCAGAGGAGGTGGGTACTGACCAAACCAAAACTTAAACCCAGCTCTCTTGTCTTTGGGTTTAGTGGTTGCGTTAGTTGAAGGCCCTGGACTAAATGCCAAGACTTCACTGTAATTCTGCCACCTCAGGTCAGCACGCCTTGGGGACCAGCAGTGTTTGTCATGTGGGTCCTTTGTGGGAGTGACAGAAAGAAAAACACAGGAGGGATGTTTATGAAGCAGCATTTATGGGACTCCAGAAAAGCACAGAGCACTCTTGCACAAGGTCAGCCTGAGTCAACAGATGGCCTCCATCGTGTGGAGAAATTCATCTTTTTCCAGTAGAACACATGAAATCATGTGAACACAGATTCCAGCTTCTCTAGGTTTTGCTGGAATTTTGTGATACCAAATATTGATTGAAGTTGGTGGGGGGGTCTTGTCAATGTTTGAGTTCTCTGGAAACCCTGACAGGATGTAGTGGAGAGAGTAGGAGTGCGTTCCAGCCTGGTCTCTGTTACCAACCAAAGTGTGTCCTTCCATGACCTTGGTGGACTTATGGCCCTCTCAGTTACCACATTTGCAGAAAGGCAGGCTTGAACTAGATCTTTTCCAGATCTACAAATGAGTGATTTTCTAACATAAAGAGGGGGGACATCATCGCTAAAATCATCTGGTGTTAATTTGGACTTCCCCCAACTCATTTTGATAAATGTTTTCAGGCTCAGGAGGTGCCCTAAAGTGCACTTTCAAAACCCAAATTGGTCTCTTCCAAAGGCCAAGTCAACAGAAAGCTGCAGCCTTGGAGAGCTACTCAGTCTCCAGGCTGGCCAGATGGCACAGAGTTTGGTGCCACTGACAGCTAAGTTTAGTTCACATCTGGCTGGATCCTGGGGGAAAATCAGATTAAGGTTTTTGTGCCCCCATTACTAGCCAGGTAGTTATAGTTCAAATATGTCTGAAAGCTCTGAGTGCAAGTGCCAGAAATTTCATTATAATCTCTCAAAAGCATTAAAACCCCTTGAAGGAATGCTCTCAGCCCCAAACCCTACTGGTATAGGCTGATTCCCAGCAGGCAGCTGAGTCTCAAGATGTAGACATTAGAAGGAAACAAGGCAGCTTCTTCATGTGGACTCTCAGGAAACCGGCTGCTGGCAGGTCTGGCCCCATCTCAGCCATCGGTGACTCTCCCTTTCTCAAGTAAGGGGAAAAGTGAAAAAAGGTTTTCTTTGATATAGGGGATATCAAAGCAGCCATGACAATGGACAACCTTCCCAATTGTTCAGACTGATCACACCTATTTTGGGGTTACAAGGGATATTTTAGCTTCTAAAGCATTCTAAGTTTATTATGTGTTTTTAGTCAAATAGAGAAAGCTGTCAGTATGAACCATGAAATAGTTGTCTGGATTTGTGGTGCACTGAGTAGTTAGGTACCCATGGATGTTGGCCATCCTTGGGCAATGATGTGAGGAGCTAGCTCTCTCTCCTGCAGTCCCTATATGAGATCTCCTTTTTCCTGTGCCTACAATTGCATATACATTTGTGACATAGGAGAAACCTTTCTATGCCTATAAAAAAAGATAATATAGTGCACAGAATGTCTGTTCCAGTCCTACAAGTAGTCTCCTAAGACACCATATTAATTGGACCTCCTGCTTATCTTCAGTGATGGTGATGCATAAGGTTGATGTATCCAGAGCAGAGACTGTTCATGAATGATTTAGATTAGGCAGATAGGTTATTGTCCTATATTTTTCTAGAGTCACATTATGAACCACGTGGTTTTATTCTCCTCCTCTTCAAAAGTTGTGCTAACAAGACCTGCACAGATTAAGCAGGTCAAAATCACCAAATGGATGTGGGTGGGGCCCTGAGACCCCACTCATTATGAAGGATCTATTGATGGTGGGTGGCTGCTGAAGGAGTGACTCTCTTTTGGAGTTCTGCCTGTTGGTAGGTTGCCTGTACTCCAATGGATGCCCCACACCCATTTACATACGTGGGTAGAACTAACCAGACAAAGCTTACCCATAGCATTTTTTCTTAGAGAGCATGAAATGATGATGAGGATGGGGCAGTAAGTGAATTTGGAAGGAGGTAGTGATAGGTGGATTTGATCAAAATATGTTATACAAATGTATAACATTTTCAAAGACTAACTTTTTAAAAATTTAATGTACCCCAGGGAATTTCTCTCTTGGAACCTCTGTCATTCTCTGGAGTTTTCTTTACTTTTCCTTAAGAAAATGTGCAATCGCTCTCTTAAATAAATAAACACATTCACTCCCATCGGGTGTGCTATAGTGGGATCATGTTTACACTGTAAAAAATTGTCCCACCTATGGGCTTAATAAAAATGTTGATTGGCTAAAGGTTGACAGGAAGTATGGGTGTGGCTACCAGGCTAAGAAAATTCAGGGACATCTCAGAGCAGAGACAAATGCTGTAAAGTCACCAGAGCTGCCAGGATATGCAGACGAAATGCTGCTGAGAAAGGATTCAGCCTCACAGCTGAACAAGATGGGTTGAGTTCACATGAAGGAGTTAGCAAGTTATATGCCTGGGCCCTAGGCTGATCAGCATAAGAATATTATAAGCCTGTGTGTGATTATTTGAGGCTAAGCAGGGCTGAGTGTGGGTCAGAACCTTGAGGCCAGGCTGGAAAGTCCAGGCCAGAAGCCTATTACAACAGTGTGCACCACAGCTCCACTAACAAACATGCACACTGTGGTACTAGACTTTTCTAGAATGTTTTCACCTTGCAAGTCAGAATCCCCATCTCCAGAGTCGTTCCCCACATCTCTCTTCCCAGATTCAGACTGCCACATTCCAGCTTCTGTTTCTGTCTCCATTTAAGATGTGACACAATTTTCAGCCTTCTCTACTTAGAGTCTCAGCGAAAACTCAAGGTAAAGTTTATTATTATTATTATTTGCATTTCATTTTTGCACACTGAAGCATTAAGAGCCCATTTGTCTATTCCACATAGCTAATAAGAGCTAGACCTTGAATCCAGACCTCCAGACTTCTAAAATATGGAGTTGGCTTTTTGTTATACTATACAAGGTTGAATAGACACACACACACACACCCCTACCCAGAACCTCAAAACGTAATGCTAATTGCAACCAGGGCACTTGAAGATGGGTTAAGTAGAGTTGAGGAAGGGCGTGCTGGATTAAGATGGGTCCAAATCTGAGAACTAGTGTCCTTGCTAGCAGAGGATAAGGAGAAATCAAAGCGGCATGACTACCATGGGATGCTGTTCCCACCAGAGACTAGTGAGAGTCGGGGGGAGGGAGAGTGTGGCATTCTTCAGACCGCTCTTGTCTCTAGAACACATCAGAGTCTGCTCTGCTTTGAGATGCCTAGTTTGTGTGTGTGTGTGTGTGTGTGTGTGTGTGTGTGTGTGTGTGTGTACATGGGTTCAGACACCTGTGTGAGTGTCGGGAGTATATGGACAGCACAGGTCAACCTTGGGTATTGTTTCTCAGGAGCCATTCACCTTGCTTTTGTTCAGCTCACCGTTCCCAACACTCCCCGAGGAAGGGACCATGTGCTTCTAGGCTGGAATTTGTGTGTGTGAGCTCTTAGGAGGAGCTTAGGTTCTCATGCTGCACAGGGTGCTTGCTTGTTTATGCCAACTTGACACAAACCTGGGGAAAGAAAACCTCATTTGGAAAAGTGCCCCCAGCAGATTAGTGTGATGACTGATGTGGGAAAGCCCAGCTCATGGTGGGTGCAGTCACCCTTGGGCAGGTGGTCCTGGGTGCAGTCAGAAAGAAGGCTGAGGAAGTCGGTGGGAAATGAACCAGTCTCCTGCTTATGCTTCAGCTCTTGCCTGCCTCCAGGTTCTGCCTTCTGCTTCAGTCCTGACTTTTTTGATGGAGTGTGACCTGAGAGTTGTAGGCAGGAACTAACCCTTTTCTCCCCAAGTTGCTTTTGATCCAGGTGTTTATCACATCAATAGAAACCCCAACTAAGACACATGAAAGCACTTTACCGGCCAAACAGACTCCCAGGCGCTTAGTGTGTAGTCACTCACTCCACTCCGGTACCTCGAGAAGGCACACACAGCTATAATCTCTTTATCGTCTAACCTCCCAATGGTTGCAGAGTGCTAGAGGAACCTCTAAAAGAGGGTCATGTTGCCCAAGATAACTCACTTTGCCCCAGGTTAGGCCTCTACTCCCTGTTCCTCCAGGGGCTCCATACAGAACTCACTATTTGCCCCTAAACAACACACATGCTTCTCCTTTAGTTCCAAAGCCAAAGCCCACCCTTTGGCTGGGGTAAGAGAGGAGACATAGTGGAGCTGTTGCCTGTGATCCCAGATGATAAATATTACAGGATACAGGCTTGGGCACATGAGATTCTCTTTCTTCTTTTGTGTTACAGGCCAGAGACTGGAATCTCTGCCCTTCCCCCACTCCTGTTCTTGAACTTGAATGCACTTGGGCAGTTCATACACAGTGGCTCAGTGTAGGTCCATGCAGTTTTTATTAGTGTCCGCTGCCCATAACTGTGCTAGCTTGTAATAAGAAGCTGAGGTCAAGGTTCAGCTGGAAAAGAGGGTGGGTGTGGCCGGAATTTGTGTGGGACATACTGTTCTGTACATTTCTGTTGGCAGGTTCACACAGAAGAGGGAGGCTAAGAACACTCGTCAGATTCAATGCCATGGCAAGGAAGGCATGCTCACATTTGCATAGGTTATGAAAAGCAAGAATTTCCTCTTGTGGGAGGTTACACTTACTAGAGTCCAATAACTGGGATTTGTAATTTTGGTCAGATGGAAGGGACCTGAGAGATGCCCCCAACACTCTCCTTCAGCAGATTGAGAAGCCTAAACACGGTGATTTTCTCCAGTTCCTTCCCAAACTTACTGCCCCATCCCAAACAAGTGTACAAAGGGCTCTGCTGTTTCTTTTTATTTCTCTCTCTATCTTTTAAGTTTACCTTCATTCTAAACAGTCTTGACCTTACATTACCTGTAGTTTAAGTTGTGGGTTCAAGTATGGTGTAACTATCCAACTACCCATTCATCCTTCCATCCACTCTATCTATCCATCCATTTATACACCTGTGATGATTAATTTTAATTATCAGTTTGATACAACATAAGGACACCTGGAAAGAGAGTTAACCTTTCAGTTGGTCTGTGGCATTACCTGTGGGGAATTGTCTTGATTATATTAATTGATGCAGAAAGAGGCCACTATGGGTGGCACCATTCCCTAGGTAGGGATCTTGTACAGTATAACCACAGTGCAGGGGCTAAGCACAAGCAGGCACACATGCATGAATTCTCTCTGCTCTTCCTGTGGATGTGACTAGCTACTTAAGTTTTTGCCTTGACTTTCCCATAATGATGGGCTATTTATTATCTTCAACTATAAACCAAATACACACTTTCTTTGACAAATTTATTTTAGTCATGTTTTATTATAGCAACAGAAATGAAACCAGGATGCAACTCATCTACCCTTCCCCCAACCCATCTACCATTCTCCCCACCCATCCATCCTTCAGCAGGCACTATGAGTAGTGATGTCTCTAATGGATGCAGAGATTATTAGGGTGAGATCTTACCTACCAATGAAATGATAGTCTAATCAGAGAGGTAAACATACATTCAAACAAATAGTCTCAAACTCACCCCCTTCAAAGCTCTCCACTGAACAAAACTGGAGAGTTCTTCTTCGTTGAAGGACTAGAGATTCTGTTTTTGGCAGAGGGAGAATATAGGTAGTTCTGTAAGAAGGGAACTGTCTACTGACACACACACACACACACACACACACACATATATATACATACATATAATTTGAAAACTTTGTGAACTATATATTCAGCAACTGGACAACCTGAAATTTTAAATAAACTTAAAATATTCTATTCTCTTTTTAGTTTATGTGTCCTGGATGTTACTCAGGAAGAGGGCCTGCTACAATCAAGGCTTTTGAACTCAAACTTTCTCTGTGGCTTTATTTAGATTGGTTCTTTGAACTTCAGCTGCAGAGTTCCCTGTTCTAGTGTGTCCATTCAGTATAGAACAGCTCCGTGGGGGCATTTATTTATCAATTATTTGGAAGACAGAGTTCCACATGGTGCTGCACACAAAGCTACGTGAAAAGGAAGAACACTGCACCGTGGGGAGGAGCACTGCACCGTGGGAAGGAACACTGAACTGTGGGGAAGAAAAACACTGCATTGTAGGGAAGAGCACTGCACTGTTGAGTGGAAAGCACTGAATGCCCTGGGATAGGCACTAAATGATGCTTAAGAGCTCTTTCCCCACGGCCCACAAGTGCTGGAGAAGAGGCAGGGCAAGATCTTGAGGCGATGGAGAGAGGCAGAGTATTCACCCTCCCATGGACTCTGCTAGCCCAGAGCTCAATGGCTGGGGCAGGAAGACTTCAAGCTCACACACAGGAGTCTTTGAAATCATTGCAGATTTCTGTTTTATTGATGAAGGAACCCTATTTTCTTTCCCCAACAATTTGGAAAGAAAAATAAGTGAACTCTTCTTTAGTGAAAATACTTTTTCTTTTTCTGAGTTTGGAGACAGACAGCCCCATGTAAGGAGCTTGCAAGGGATAGTCTGAAGTCACCAAGACCTTCCTCCAACTTGCTAGCCTGACCTGTGTGGTCCGTGATAGTCTCCTTGCTATTACAGATACACTCAGCTCCTCAAAGACCTTGCCTTTCTTGGGTCTTAATTAGAATTATCAAAGTTGCTTTAAAAAGAATGTTATATGTACACTCCAGGTATAATAGACAAGTTTAGACTAAATGTGTTATGAACAGATATTTTACTTCAAAAACACCTATGCTACCCAGTCAAACACACTATGGAGCTGGAAGGTCAGGAGTCCTTGGAATGAGGCAGTGAGGAACTGTCATGGGAATGAAGCCAGAACCATGCCTCTTCCCTGCTGGGGTGTGTGTGTGTGGGTCTCTTTGTTTGTTTCCTCTACATAAGCCTCCTGGATCTGAAGTTCATCCTACAAATCAAATCATTAGTAGACATAAGGTGAGTGAGTGCTCCTGGATTTCCTCAAGAGAAACCCTAAGTCTGAATGCTCATTTTGATTAGTATTAGCTAAAATGAAGTTCAGAAGATCTGTCTGAAAGTAATTGCCCAGTGCTTGCCTCCATCACTCTGAATTGTATTCTCTAGTCTGCCAAAGATCCTTCAGCATCAGGCATGTAGATGGTAATGGGTACTATCTTTGGCTGAGAAAGGCTGGAAACAATGTATTGTGTGACAAGGCCCTTGTTTTCCCTATGAAGAAATCGAAACTCCTGGTGGGTATTGATGCATAGAGCTAGAGAATGGATCTGCAAGTTGGACCATGATCCAGATCTCTTATAGAGTGTCACACCACCAACTCAAGGACTAAGTACTTCCTGGGCTTCTTCTGGTGCCAAGCGATGACTGGGCCTGAGCTCGCCCATGTCTGGAAAAAGATTATACATGACTTGTTTGTTGTCCTTCTGCTCAGACACGACTGGTTCCTGTCAGGTTCTTCTCTATACGCAGAGGAAATCAACTTCCCCATTGCACCATGGATGCTATGTTCCAGAGCATCCATAATAAATTCTGTCTCCTAGGTCCCTGGGGCCCTCTAAACCTTCACCTCTACCCTATATCATCCCTAGACTGGACCAGTTTCCCTCTCTCTGCTTCAGTTTCCTGGGATATTAAATGTGTGTGGCTTAGCTTGGTGTGTGCGTGTGCGTGTGAGAGAGAGTGTTTTTCCTGAGAAGCACCCCCTCTATGGGTGCTAGTCCTCCCACCCTTTTCTGAGGTGTACAAAGCTCTTATTAGAACATCTGGGAGTTCAGAGCCCTCTTCAGAATCACGGCAAAGAAAAAGCCTGGGGTGTGTGTCTCCTGACAAGACTACTTAACTATAATCACAGATCTGTCACAAAATATGCAGACTTATGAGGGGTTGTCAAAGTTTTCCTTGAAGTGGGAAATGTCTGGGTGGGGGGGAATTAACTGAAATGAACAAAGAAGAAAAACTGAGAACAAGCGATTTTGGGACCTTTTTTATAGCTACCTTGCTGCAGACTCTGTCTTGGCTAGTGATCCTGCAGAGGATTCCAGAAAAAGAGAAAACGGAAGCTGTGAGCTGAGTGCATAGGAAAGGATCTTGACACTGCTGTGCCTGGAGGTTTTAATTCTCGAAGCCTAGTGAGACAGCAAGGGGTGGGAAAGTGTTCATTCTTCATCATTCCAGTGATGATGATGCTCTGGTGGTGAAGGGCAAAGGTCACTGCTTCACAAAAGCTTAAGTTTCTTTAATGATCACCTGCAGTGATTCTGTATCATGACTCCAGAGGATTTGTGGATTATTTGGCATAAAGAACAAAAATTCCTGGGGTTGGGGAGAAAGTGTTTACTATGCAAGAATGAGGACCTGAATTCAAGCCCCAGATCACACATAAAAGAGCCAAGTGTGGTGGCCTGATTTTGTAATCCTGGGGCTAACAGGTGGCCTCTGGAGCTTCTTGGCCAGGCAGCCAGGGTGAGTTTTGAATTCCTGGCTAGTAAAGTGCCAATATGCACACACACACATCTCCACACACACATACATAAGCACACACCTCCACACACAAGCATACACACTTACACACACACACCTTTTTGAACCATTTGCATTTATATTTCAATAAAAAGGAAGAAAAAGATGCTTTGGGCTCTGCAGATGGGATCCCTGGAGGTGTTCTCGTGTCTCTAGGCTGGTCTCTTCCCTGTTCCCTCTGAACCCAGGATGCCTCCCTCTCTGTCCTGAATCATGGCTGTTTCCAGGGAATACACCCAGCTCTGCATTGCCCAGTCTTTGAAGGTAGGGCTAGGGATGTGTGCTTCTCGTGGGCCATCTGGCAGGCCTGGAGTCCTGGGCTTTAGGTCTCAGAGTCCTAGAACATATAAACAACCCTTCTTTCTCAGTTCTCCCAGGAACTCTCTCTTTGAATTAAATAAGGTCTCAAGTTCTTTCCCATTTCTCCTACCCCTAAGCCCTGGATGAAAAGTCTGCCAGCAGGCAAATTGCTAAAGCCTAAGCTGCCCAAATGATATGTTTCCTTCCTACGGTTCTCCAGTGAATTTCTCCTTCCCCTTCCTTCCTCACACAACCGGGCTAAATGAGAGCTCTGCCCGGCAACGCTGCCTCCTGAGAACCAGCGTCCTCCTCCAACCCAGAAAGCAGCCTGCCCTTTCAACTCCCAGTAATTGTAACAGGATTGTGGCAGGTGCCGGTTTGCAAACACAGTGGAAGCACCCTTTCAAGTGCCTAGTGCTAATGTAGACTAAGGCGGGGTGTCGCTGGAGTTGGTTTGATGAGGTTTCAAATTAAGTTACATTGTACGTGCACATGGGAAAGGAAGGGACATCAAAGAAAGGGTCCATTTGGACGGCAACCAGAAATGAGTGCTGGCCACGGACATTGAAGACATCTGGGAATCTCATGTTTGTTTCTTAGGTGGAGACACAGTTAGTGCCTGGATGTGCCTCGTCTTCTAACTCTGGGGGGGTCTATTTCCGAAGACTTATTTTAAAAGGTTGTTTTCATTTTAATTTTGCACATGTGCCTGCATGTGGGTATGAGCACACGAGTGCAGGTGTCTGAGGAGACCAAATCAGGCAATGGGTCCCCGGGGCTGAGTTACGGGCAGTTATGAACTGCCCCACATGAATGCCCGGAGCCGACCTGGGACCTTTCCAAGAGCTTATGCTTTGAAGAGCAGAGTCAGCATTTTGCTATGCTTGTAGCCATGCTCAGTCATCCTCAGAGAAGCTTCCTCCTGCAGCAGATGGGAACAAATACAGAGACTCACAGACAGACATTATGCACAGAGTGAGACCTTGGAACAAACACTCAGCCTTAAATAGGATGTCTCCAGCAAACCCCTCCCATCAGGCATCGGGAACCCTGCAGAGGAGAAGGCAGCAGTGAGTGAGAACCAGAGACGACAGAGGACATAGGAGCTCCTTTTGGATGCTCTGGAGGAAAATATACTTTCATTACTTTCAGCCTCCAGCAATCAATAAAGAATTGTTTGAGAGAGGGAGGTATTTAGAGCTTGCTTACATGGAAAAATAACATTTGTAATTAATGTGTCTTTTTATGGACCCAAATGTTTTCAGTTAGTCTCTTATGTAATTTTTACACTGTTTCTTATGATCTTTTTATAGTTGATTTCTATCTTTAAAAAAGGCAGACTCTGTATGGATAATACCTCACTAAGAGGGTTTGGTCACCCACGATGAGGCAATATCCACCCCAGGATAGCAGGGTGACTCTGGACATGTCCTTACCCTCTCTGGGGTTCAGGCCAGCGATGGCCTTCACTTCCTGTGGTACTTCAGAGATGGTATAACTCACATTGGCTCTTAGAGACAGAAGGACAGGAGCTGCCATGGGGGGTTTCTGAGAAAGGACAAGGACCAACTGACTCATCAGGGCCAGCGTTAGAATCTGAAAAGGCCTCAGAGCTCGACACCAACTTTCCTAGGCGGAAACCAGTGACAGGATATCAACTTTAAACCTAAAGTAAATGACAGAGTCACTCTCGTGGGAAGCAAGGGCATTTTGTTTGTTATGGGCACAAACACAGTCTGTCAGTGTTCAGACTGTACTGTCAGTTGAAAGGACATCATTCCCTACAGTTCTTGAGCTGCACAGAGTGAGAAAACTGCCCTGAGAGTTTCTGAACAGCTTTTCAGGCACCTGTGGAGCAACTAGTGAGCCCCACAATGTCCCTTCTGGGGAAGAGACTCCAGGATTTTGCAGATTCATGGGTGCTGAGCCTGAATCTGCTTAGTCTGTTCTTGGTGCTGTAACAAAACACCCCAGAGCACGCTATTTAGAAATGACAGTAATGGCTCACAATTCTAAAGATTGGGTAGTCCAAGATGTCTTGTGAGGTGCCTGGCAGGACAGGGGGGAGGTGACATCCTGAGAGGCACCTCAGTCACATGGGAGAGGTGGCTACTGAGCCTCTTTGCACAGGCTCTAATTGCATTTGTGAAGATGACTAACTCCTCATGATTTAATCTCTTCCCAAAGCCCCTGGCTTTTAGCACTATTGCACTGGGGGCTTAACTAACATATGGATGTTGAGTCTGGTGACTCAAACCTGTAACCCCACTGCAGGAGGCAGAGCTGAAGGTCACTGCAAGTTTAGGGATATAGTCTTGTCTACACAGGAGATTCCAGACTATGCCTCAACAACAACAATAAATTTGGGTGCTTGTTTATTCAGACCATAAAAGTCACTACAACTTGTGGGTATTTTTCCACTAAGGTGTGATGTTTCTGAGTTAAACATCATGATTTCTTGAGCTCTTGGTGCAACTGACCTGCCCTCATGGGCCACTATTGCCTACTTTTGAGTTAATTAAGGATTCAGATGGTAGTGCTATGGCCATCTAAAACCACCTGTCTTACAAAGCTGGAATTTCCCTCTGCATGGTTATGTCCATGGGAAAGACCCTCCTCTTTGTGCTTTGGAGTGGCACAGACAGGCAAACCCTCCCTCACACATCTCTGCCCCATTCAGAGGGGCTGCCTCATCTAGCTGATGGGTGCTGTGGCGAATGAGGGGGTTTTATAATAAAAACCCTGAGACAGAGTTTGGAGCAAATATAAAATATCACAGAGACAGAAGAACAAACCACAGCCACTTCTTACCTCGATGACTCCTCAGATGAAAGGGGAAGATCCTGTTTTCCCCACGAATTCTCAGACTGAGTGGGAAAGTGAAGCACAAGATAAAATGGGAGAGGCTGTCTCCTCCTGCCTTTTAGACCTTTCTCTGCTCAGCCACATCCTGGTTCAACCTTTTAATGCGGGGATTAAAGGTGTGTGCCACCACCACCTGGCTGTTTGGCCTTGAACTCACTAGGTGGACCTCTGCCTCTGCCTCCTGAGGGCTAGGATTAAAGGTGTGTGTCACCACTTCCCGACCTCTATGGCTGCTCTGTCCTCTGATCTTCAGGCAAGCTTTATTTCCTTAGAGCCTATGTGGTATATCATCACAGTGGCAGGAGGAGTGTGTGTGTTCCTACTTGATGAAGAAACAACCTTAACAAAACTTAGTATTGACTAGAACAATGGATGTCTTTTAGGAGGAGTTGTGGTACTTCCCATATTTAGTTCCAAACAGCAGGTCTGTGAGTCCACAGTACAAGCAGGCCTGCCGCCCTCAGAGGCAGTGCAAGCTCCAGTGACCTCTTGATCTGAGTTCCTCCAATAACAGCACTTGCATTTGCTCTGTCTGAGAGTGGTGTCCATGCTACCCAACTCGGAGAAGAGCTTGAGAACCTAGTACTGATCTGTGCCCCTCCTTAGCCACCAAAGCTGCCCCTTGCGGTTAGAAGATGAGCAGTGAGTCTGGTCTGTCTGCTTAGGTACAGACAATGTTTTCAATGAGTAGAACATGAGTGTGGGCGCAAACCTGCAAAATCAACACAGAGGATGCAATTGCCCTGTAAGTCACTCCCCACACAAACTCTCTTCCATCTCTCTTCTCAACAGCACTTACAACATCTGTACCAAGGCCTTGATTCCTGAAAAAAATGAGCGATCCTCCTGTTCTTTTCATCCTTCTTAGGTGTAAAGGGCTGAGATTTTTGTTGTTTCTGTATTTTAAGGAGGCTTTATTTGTCCTTCATTTCTTTCAGGCAAAGACGGGGACAACAAGTAATAGTGACAAAGGGTGAGTAGTAAAACGTTGGCACAGAAAGCAGAGTTCAGACTACAGTGCTGAGCCATCCGTGGCTGAGCGCCACCTCTGCCCAGGCCCAGGCCCAGCTCCAGGAGGGCAGCCCTGTCACAGGAGTTTGTGTGTGAGGTATCATCACACCTTTGCTGGCTAAGGAAGGTGCGGCTGTGAGGTCTGCTCTCCTTCCTTCCCTTTGCTACTGGTGTGGATCAGTCTGAAGGGGACCTGGGATTTCTGGGCTCTAGGGTCATAGAACAAAAAATACAGGGACATGTGGACAGTGATAGAATTAGGTAAATTCAGGGATTCTGACGCCAGACATGGGCAAGAGATACAGGCCTGGCCTCTGGGTCCTAGTCAGAATCCTTTATGGATCTTTTACATGGTGTCCACCTGTCTTTTCCAGTATCTGTAAATTGCTTTTGCATTTTTTGGGGGGTCTTTCTACACATAGCGTATCTCTTACATGTAGCCTTGGTGGTGGAAATTTTTCTGCCAACTGGCTTCTTTCATCTGTTAATATTTCTCCCCTCTGGCTCACTAGCAAGTTATTGTTGCTTCAAATAGTCTAAGGGTGTAGTCCAGAGATGCCTCAAATCTGTGATCCTCCTGCCTCAACCTCCCCAGTGCTGGAACAGATTTTAAGCATGGGCCACCACTCCCAGCCTTTCCTTCCTTTTACATACCGGAAGGACCCATCTGTATTAGTTTTCCATGCTGTTATGCCAAATTATCATGAACAGTGATTTAGAACAATATGTGTTCATTCTTAGTGATGGAGGTCACAAGTCCAAATGGTCCTGAGAGAAGCAACATCAAGCAGTCATGGGCCCAGCACAGGCTCCCTGGTCTTTTCCAGCTTCTCATTCGTTGGCTTGTGGCCCTTTCCAGCATCAGCTTCACTCCAACCTATTTCTGTGGTTACAGTCCTTTTGAGAAACCCTGATATCTAGAATCATCTCCCCACCTCAAGGTATTTAACCTGCTGAACACTGTCCTTACATGAGATAATGTCACAGGTTTCCAGGACATCAGGCTGTTGATCTGCTTATCACATGGTCTAGCTCCCAGGGCTGTGGATGGGGTGAGAAGAGGGCAGGGTTTTGCAGGGGAGTGACTGAATGAACTGGGAATCCAGAGCCTCTGAGGACTTGGAGCAAGTCTGTCACTTTTGCTTTTTTTCATGCAAACTATAGCTCACATAGTGAGTCTCACCAAAACTGATTCAGCTGACATCACACTGTCATGTAGGTTGTAACATATACAAACTCACATTTTAAAATTCCCATGTTGCAGTCAGTCAGCCCCTGTTCCTCATGGCTTAGGTTATCTTCTGAGTCTCTCAGGAAGTGGCTGGTGCTTCCACAGAGATAGGAAAACTCTTAAGAATGCTTATAAACACAGAGTGTATTCAGGTCCTGCCCATACGTACCATTGTCTGTATTCATCCTTTCTCTACAGTAAATAAAATCAGGAATTTCCCCAAAGTGGACTCCATTGTTGGATTTCCTTCCATAAAACAAATGACAGCTGAAGCCACCCAACAAGAGCTTTAGAGATGTCCCCAGCCTCATGGCAATGAATACCATTAAGGGAAATATTGTTCTTTAAGGATCCCAAGACCCAAGAGAATCTTAAAAGGCAGATGATCTGGGAAGGGGGCAGGGTTGAGAGTTCCCTCCAGGCCTTTCTCTCTGCTACTATTCCTAGATGTGAACATAGGGTGCTGTTACTCCATGTGTGCCCTGGACATTTAGGTTACTAAACAAAATTTAACATGCTTTCAAGATGAAAATTCTCAGCAAATTAGGTGTAGAAGAAAGTATTTGTTCTTCCCCAGGCTGTGTGAATTAGATCATGTCTATATTTGATAATGCTTAAGGTCAGGGAAAGTCATACTGTGACAAAGTCTAATTTGATATCATTGTAATCTTTACAAAATTATTAATTCTCTGAAGTTTTATAAATATATTTTGATGGTATTCAACCCTTCATGCCTTCTCCTAACTTCTTCCCAATTCTCCCTACCACCTCTGTACATCTCTTTTTTTAATTTTTAATCTAGTTGCCACATATTGGTCCCAAGGAATTAATAAATTAACCTTGTTTGCTGAGTAGGCTTGGCTAACAGGAAATTTACCAAAAAATAAATAATTTGTTAGCTACTTAAACATCTGAAAACCATCCTTAAGTCTATTTGTTAAATGATATTTAACTTTACTTTGAACTGAAATATCTTTGTTATTATGTATATTCAAGGTATACATCTTAGTTTCTTTTTCTGTTGTTATGATAAAGCTCCCTGAGAAAAAAAGCTTTGGTGAGAAAGTGTTTATTTTAGTTCCACGTTCTAGGTTGCTGTTGGTAATCTTAGGAAGCCACGGTGGCAGGAATGGGACACAACTTGTCACCCACCCATAATCAAGACTAAGAGACAAATAAGTTACTGCATGTTAGTGCTCAGCTCCTGTCTCCCTCACAGTTCAGGATCCCCTAGATAGGGAATGGGACTTCCCACACAGTCAAGATAACCCCCCACAGACGATGCAGACTGTCCCTCAGGAAGGCCCCACTCCTCAGGGTTCTAGACCACCAAACTGATGACTGACCATTACAGCATCTTACTTTATTTGATCTACACAGACACTGAAGAAATGAGCACATTCATGCTAACTAAAACGATACTTTTGTTGTTGTTTTGTTGGTGAGAACGCTTAGAATCTATTTTATCACGACTTTCAAGTGGACAGTATAGTAACAGGTCATTCATTAGGCTTCCAGAATCCCCACTTTACATCATTGGAATTTGTATCCCTGGCCAACATTTCATTTCCTCCCTCCAGGACATGGCATCCAGCCATTCTACTCCACGCATCTGTGAGTCTGATGATGACTGTGACTTCTTCTTGGTTCTAAAAGTTAGATCCAGGCCTTTGTACATGCTGGGCAAGCTTGAGTTTGACTATTTTAGCTGCCACATGAATAAGATCACATAGTCTTTGTTTTTCTGCATCTGGCATAGTTCACTTTGCCAGCATTTCCTTCTTCTTAAAGCCAAATGCTGCTCCCTTGAATGAACATATTTCACTTTAAATTCACGTATCTGCCATTGGAGATGTAGGTTATATAACAAACTTCAACTTCTTTTCAAGATTAAAAATGCTCGACAAATTTGGTATTAAAGGGATGTACCTTAATCTGATAAACGGCTTATACAATAGTGACAGTTAGCATTCTGTTCAATAAGAAAAGATGAGCTTCTTCCTCTCTAAAAGCAATTCTATTCAGCACAGTATGGAGAATCCTGGCTGGAGCAATTAAGCAAGAAAAAGAAATAAAAAGAATCCAAATTGGAAAGAAGTAAAAAATTCTGTGCAGATGGTACAATCTTATATATAGAAAACACTAAGAAACTACCAAACATGTGCGGAATTAATAAGTGAAATCAGGATGCTTAATAAAGCCCCAAGCTTTCTCTGGACTAGAAATAGAATGCAGGTCTTGCGCAAAAGTCACAGATCTCTAACCCAGGAAACTAGTGCTCACAATTGTGTAAAGAATACAGTTGAAAGTCACTAGTAATAACAGAGGTTGGCACTGAGACACCTGTATGATTTTTGGGTGCTGTTTGAGTTTTTGAGACAGGGACTCATATGTACCCCAGGCTAGCCTAACGTGCTCTATGTCCTGCAGTCTAGCCTTGAACTCACTGCAACCTTTTCTCCGCAGCTAGGGGAATGCCACACCAAGTATTAAGGATTACATTAGCACTTGGGGAGACATTTCAAAGCATTTTTTTGTTTGCTTGTTTTGCCTTGAGACAAGGTCTCACTTTGTAGTCCTGGCTGGTCAGGAATTCACAAAGTAGACCAGGCTGGCCTTAAATTCACAGAGATACACCTGCCTCATATCATATGTATTCTAAAAATTCAGTTAAAAAGGTAGTCTGTTCTGTCCTTCACCCTACAGTCACTGCACTCTAGCCTGCTGCTGCCTGGGATATGGGATATCTTTCCCAACTCTTTACAAAGGGCTGAGACTTTAACAATACTCATCCGGTCCCCAGCTACCTGTTGTAAAGTCTAACTCATTGGCAAGTATGGTAGAGAAGCAGCCACTCTCTCCTGTCTATCCTTCACTGGTGGAATGGAGGTTTACCTCAGAAAGAGCTCATGTGGAAAATGGGGTCCAACTCTCAAGGGAGAATTTCATGCCAAGAGAGGTGAATGAATAACTAAACTGTGGCACATCCTGGTAATGAGATGAGCCATAGCCATTAAAAGATTTGGAGGAAGCTGGAATGCATGCTACTATGTACAGGAAGCCAATTTAATGAAGTCTTTGTACGGTATAATTCTGCTTAGCATTCTAGAAAAGGCAGAAAACAAAACAATGGACACAATGTAAAGATCAGTGATTCCAGGTATTAGTGGGTCTAGAGGATGGTTAGGAATATATAGTCCAGAAGAATTTAGGATAGTGACATTCTGTGTAACTGTAATGGAGGACAGTATATACTGAACCCATTGAATGTATAGCACCAAGAGTGTATGCTAAACTATACACCTGCTTTTGAGGTCACATGGGCTGATTATAACCTATGAAGTATGATCCTGTGGGGAGGGGGCTATACATGTGGGGTGAGAAGCATGTGGGAATGTTATAGTTTTTGCTGTTTTATCTTCTGTAGATATGTATAGAATGAGGATGCTGGTGGTCCAGGCCTCTGGAAGAACTAGCTCTTTACTTGGAACTTGAGGTGGGGATCTCATCTTCATAGGCACACCTGGAGCAGAATTTCTAATGTACCCATCTGGGTCATTGAAGGGAGGAGTGGACGATGGCTGCAAGGTTACAGTCACCCAGGGATTAAAATCAAGTAGGTTTTCTGGAATCAATTCATGTTCTGGTTGCCATATTTCCTTTGAACCATTTCTAGAGATTTTAAATGACTACTTAAAAATAATTTCAGTAATGATGGTTATTCACTACAAATAGGGACCTCAGAGCCCCGTACCTCACTCAGGAGAAACACCTTTACTTCCAACATCATCAATCTTTTCTACAAAAGATTCTGTTTCACTCTTGGCTTTCCAACTTCAAGTAGCTGTGAGCAGACTGGGAAGGACTGGAAAGGGGAGCAGAGAGTTGGCACAGTGGGCATGCACACAGGGAATAGCTAAAGTTACAAAGATCTAGTATACATTTTTATTGAGCAATAAACCAATCAATGCATCTGATACATGGTAAAGCATATAAATTAGAGCCAAGAAATAGTCTCTTGGCAGACTTATTAAACAGTTGTATTTCCCACAAGTTTCCAGAATAGCCTTTAAAAGCAGGATAGACCCTGGTCTTTCTAGAGCTAACCTTGCAGTATCAGAAACTTAGCTACTATTATCATTCTCATTCTAGTAGAATCTGACAGAGACGTTTGCTAATGCTAATTCCTTAAATAACTTCAGAAATGTATGTTTACATCCAACCCTAGTCTGAAGTAGAAGCATCTACGAGGGCCTGAAAGCTAGGAACACTGAGATGCAAGAAACCAAAGAAGGTGTGATGAGGGGTGCCCTTCTGTATGCTGTGAATTCATTGGATAATAAAAATAAAAAACTGTTTGGTTTATGACAGGGCAACTTAGAAGCAGGCGGGAAATCCTAGCATAGATAAAGGGGAAGGAGGGTGGAGTCAGAGAAAGACACGATCCAGCCCCCTAAGAATCAACACGTAAAAGAAACACAGGTAAACCACAGGCCACATGGCAGGACAGACCAATGGAGATGGGTTGAGTTAAGGGGCAAGAGCTAGCTAGCAATATGCCTGAGCCATCGCCCAAACAGCAGGAAATTAATATAAGACTGTGTGATTATTTGGGGCTAAGCGGCAGTGAGGCTGTGAGCAGATTTGAACTTCAGGGATAGGCCAGAAACTTTTACTACAAATGTGATTGACCAGGTGGGTATCAAAGAGCAGTAGCTGTTTTTCCCTCCTTGACTTTCTGCAAGGCTGAAGTGGCAATGCCACCAGCTACACCAGCCCTGGCAATACTTGGGATTCTGAGGTTGGGTCAGCTTCCTGAACATGACTAAGCCATTGTCTTTGCATTTCCAGGATGGGGAGATAAACTACACTCTAAATATTTATTCTTCTTATCTCATGGATTCTAATAAGAGGTTTGGTTGAGATGACATTTCAAATGAAATGCTAAATATAGAACAATTTCAATTCACACAGAGAA
Organism: Sigmodon hispidus; assembly: GCA_004025045.1. Lineage (NCBI taxonomy): Eukaryota > Metazoa > Chordata > Mammalia > Rodentia > Cricetidae > Sigmodon > Sigmodon hispidus. The sequence continues at coordinate 22,224 of PVIH01013581.1, read as the reverse complement.
AAATCATTCAATGGGTAATTCTTTTCATATTCAGGTCACAAACACTAGGGGAAATGGGTGCTTCTCACGCATTGGCAGGATGCAGAACTCAGCCTTCCTCAGTGATCCCCGTCTGTGACAGAGCAAAGAGTCCTTCAATAAGAGAAGGAACCCCAGCCATCTGCTTGATTCTCTTAAGACTGAAGTTAAAATAACTCATAATACTTTTAAAATTGTCATTTGCAAGGGTTGATTAGACAGCAGCTTCTTACTAAGCTGATATTCTTTGATTGATTGAATTTGACTGAATGAACACTCAGGAAACCAGAAATTGCTACACACATGCAAATTATACATACTTGCATATAAACATTTATACACGTGAAGATAATCATACAGCATACATGTAATTTGTGTGTCCATCACAATAGAGATAGAAGCATGCTTTAAGAGTCAAGGAGATATCTTCAAACTAAAAAGCTAAACTCTACAGACATAGAAGTTGACTCTAAAGTGATTTACTTGGCTTCTGTGGTGCTGGGATTGAACCTAGGCCTTCATAGGCTAGCCTAGCACATTGCTGCCAAGCTGCATCTGAAGCCCTTTAAGAATTTTGGTGGACAGCAAAATGACACTCCTTGATGTGACCTCTTTCCTATCTTAGTTTTATTAGAACAATTTAAAATGGACATGAAGCAATCCATTTGTTTATTCTAAGGGGTATCTTCCTTTTTGGAAAACGACTAGCTGGCCTCTGCTTGCTGCTGCTGCTTCATGAAGGGCAGGGCAGACTTAAGAGGAGCCTGAGAATACAGTGCCTATTACTCTGTGAACCATTAGCTAAGCTTTCCCCTTAGCCACTGACCAGTATGACAAAGGACTAGATGCATCCCTGTGCCTTAATTAAAACAACAACAAAATATAACAAAGAACATTATGTTCTTTGGAAATGTTTAAATTGAGATCACAAATCTTTAGATAACATCATTATATGTTAGATATCTTATATTTTTTCAACATTTTATTTCAGCAAACTTTTAAACTACCCTGGCTAAAGTTTTTTGTACATAAAGATATCTTGATATTTTTGTGGGTTGTTCATAAAGAAAACAAAGGGAGTAAATGTCTCATTTCTTAAAATCCTTCTGATTGACTAATATATAACATATACACATAATTATATGTGATGTAAATTGAATTAGCTAGTGGTTGGGTGTAATGAGAATTTTCTGGCCCAGACTTTCCGGCCTAGCCCTGAGGTTCAGACCCACTCACAGCCCTGCTGCCTCTTAACCCCAAATAATCATGCAAAGCCTTATATTAATTTTATGCTGATCGGGTTATGGTTCAGTTATATAACTTACTAACTCTTACCTCTTAAACTAACCCATGATTATCCAAGTGGCTTAGTACCTTTTCACAGAGCAGCATTTTGACTTCTTTCCTCTGCAACTGCTGGTGTCTCTTTCTGCTCTTTCTGTTCCCAGAATTTTCTTAGTCTGGCAGCCCCTTCCACACTTCCTGTCTGCCTTCCAGCCAACCAACATTTTATTAAACCAATAGGAAGAACAAATATTTACAATGTACCAGAACATAATCCCACATTAGTTAAGTTTACACAAAATTACCTCTAATAATAAGACTTCACTTTGTTTATCAAATATACTTAAAATATTTGAGTCCTATTAAAATTCTAAGAATAATACTTGAGTTGGTTTATAATAGATATCTCATTCTAAAAAATGGTATCTTGGGCTTAGAAGACAGTTCAGTGGGTAAAGTGATTACTGTCGAAGAATGAAACCTGATGCTCTGACACCCAAGCAATCACAGGAATGCCAGTGGATGTAGTGGCTGGCCTAAAATCCCAGCACCTGGGAGGCAGAGAAGGCTTGTTCAGAGCAGGCTAGTTAGTTGTACCAGCCAATGCTTGTGCTACCCAGGGAGACTCTGCTTGTAAGGAGAATGTGACTAAGGAAGACACCTACACACACACTGTCACATGTACACCTGCTCCATGCACACCATGAGGATACATGCACCTGCACACCCAAACAACCTCACAATGTACTCACATACATATCACACACATATAAATATAATAAAACACTATCTTACAAAATCTTAAGGCATAAATAACAAATTCCTTTTTTGGAATTAAGCTAAACAGACTTGTCCTTATATATTCTGGAGCACTCTGTTTAGTGGTTTAGGACCTGAGGTTGGCAAGTTTCACTTCCCACCTGATGGGTAGATCCATGGACCAACTACAATAGACCAAAAACATTCACCATCAGAAAAGCAGTGTTTTGAGCCCTCCAAGTTCTTAATCACTTTTCTTGTTTAATCACAAAATAATCCTGGGCAACACTAATCTGTAATAAATCCAGCTGTTCAGATAGGAAACTGGCTGTTGGAGACAGAATGGCCTGGGGTCATCCTTTTGTGATGTGGCTATGGCATTATGTTGTGGGGCAGATTGAGACTCATTTCACATTTTCTGCACAGATCCATTATAAGGCTTGTTCTTTCTACAACAAGCCTTTGTTCATGAGGTTTCTCATATCATTCTTCCATTATTTCCAGTTCTTTTCCAGGCACACAGGTGAACCATGTGACTGAAGAACAACAGCATTTCCTATTTCACTTTGTGCTCAAAGCCACACATACACACAGGACAGAAAGGACTAGTTTTCTGCTATGTGCCAGGAATCCTTACCCCAGCCAAAGGGTGAGGCTTTGGCTTCAGAACTGAAGGAGAAGCATGTGTGTTGTTTAGGGGCAAATAATGAGTTCTATATGGAGCCTCTGGAGGAACAGGGCATAGAGGCCTAACCTGGGGCAAAGTAGGTTATCTTGGGCAACATGACCCTCTTTTAGAGGTATCCTCTAGCACTCTGCAGCCATTGGGAGTAGATGAGTAATACTTCACTGACGATATGTTGTTTTGCTTTGTTTTTTGGTGTGTGTGTATGTGCATGTACACAAGAATTCTACTGAATTAGTTTCTACAAATGAATTAGTGCATCATTCTGGTTGGGACAGAAGGATCATTGAGTTCTAGGTCCCACAGGTTACATAGTGAGACCCTATCTCAAAAAGAAAACTCAGTTTTACTGGTGGTCACGACAACACAAAGCTGCACCACAATAAAATGACATCTTTTGACAGAAGGCCAAGGACTCAATTTTGAAGGGCAGGCTTGGAGAGCTCCAGAAACCACTCACTGGTCCTCATGCAATTGGCCACTACTGGTATAACTGGTAGTACCTCTGGATGTGTGGCCTGTCACTTTCTGTGGGAATGGGTCACTCACTGTTCAAATGCAGCTGCTGTGTGCCTGCATGTCCCTGTGTACCTGGCTAAGGTAGTGAACCATTTTGTTCTGAGCAGGCTCACTAAGCAGCTAAGTGAATCTGCACATCTTGACTCCTGAGGGAACATTTCATTCCTGATGTTTCCTGATTTTCCAAATGGTATATTTATAATGTGTAAGTGTTTCACATATACACTATTAATTCTCTGTTCTCTTACACTTTGAGTTTTCATTTCTTTGATGTCGTGGTTTGACTAAGAATGTCCCCATAGGCTCAGATACTTGGGCACATGGTCTCCAGCTGGTGGTGCTGTTTGGAGAAGTTGTGACATTTGGGATGTGGAAACTTACTGGAGTTAAGTTGTCACTGACTGAGGCTTTGAGTCTCTGTCCTTGCCTCCCTTCCTGTTTGCTTTTTCTGCTTGTGTTTGCAAATTAGAGTGTTAGCTCTTGGCTTCCTGCTCTGGCTGCCATGCCTTCTAGCCATGATGGACTCTTATCTCCATGGAACCATGATCCCAAATAAATTCTTCCTTCTGCTAGTTGCCTCAGTCATGGTGTTTTACCAGTGCAACAGAACAGCAATAGTACACTTGATTCTCCATGTCTGCTCACTTCTGTTACACAGATGCTTACAGTGTGTATATGGCCACACACCAAGCATTCTGGTCACTACTTGTGGGTCCAGGTGATTTCAGTAATGTCATTCTCCATCCTGCCACACTCTTCATCTTCTGCCCATTTGGTAATTCTTTTAAAGTCATTAATTCCTTTCAAATTTTTACACATAGTTTAGGTGGAGCTCAAGCTCCCCCACACCTCAAATTCCCCAGAATCATTTAGTGACTAGAACCCTTTCTCAGTTCAGTGTATAAAGATCTGCCATTATAACTAATGGCCTGGTTATTAAATGTTTGCTCACAGTAACTGGAGACATTGCTCAGGGGTTAAGAGTACTTGTAGTTCTTCCCCAGGACATGGGTTTGGCTCATAGCGACTATATAGCGATGCATAACTGTCTGTAACCACAGTTCCAGGGACTCAGAAACCCTCTGCTTGCCTTTTGTAGGCATTGGATGCACAGAGTATACATACATCATGTAAGCACAATACTCATACCCATAAAATAAAAACAAATAACTCTTCAAATATTTGCTTTTATTTTTAAAAACAGTATTATATTCTTTAAACTCTCCAAGGTTCAAATAAATCACATCTTACAGGCTTTTTACTATTTCTGCATGTGTATGTGTATGGACACACATTCATGCCTGTTTGGATGGCAGATGTAGTGGTTTATATAAGAGCTCCACAGACTTACATATCTGAAGAAGACTTACATACATAAATCATCAGGAAGCAGCACTACTTGTGAAGGGTTAAATGATGTAGCCTTGTTGGAGGAAGTGTGTCACTGGAGATGGGATTTGAGGTTTCAAGTGCCCAAAACAGGTTCAGTGTCTCTCTCTTCCTGCTGCCTGTGGATCTGGACATAGAACTCTCATCTACTTCTCCAGCACCATGACTGCCTGTATATCACCATGCTCTCTACCATGACAATAATGGACTAAACCTCTGAAACTGTGAGCCAGACCCAATGAGATGCTTTCCTTTGTAAGAGTTACTGTGGTCATGGTGTCTCTTCACAGCAGCAGAACACTAACACATCAGGTGTCTTCCTTAATAGCTCTCCATTTTACTTAAGAGGCAGAGTCCCCTGAACTAGTACACCCCAATTCAGCTACTCAACCTGCTTGTCCAGTGGATCTTCTACCTCTGCCTCTGGATTACAGGCAGGTCACCTATACAAAGAAATCCCTAGTTAAGAGAATGGGCACTTGGACCTGGATAGACCTAACATTCCAGTTGAGCTGGTTCAATCACTCTGACTAGGTACCACCTCCTGAATGTGGCTCACTAAAGCCACGCTAAGGAGATGGGCAGAATAGTTAGCTCATTAAAGATGCTACTTTTCTCTTCCCAGAATCTCTGCCCCTTCCTGTAGCAGCTCAAGAGTCTGCCTGATTCTCTGAATTACCATTTTTTCCTTTCTTCTCCTTTCTAAATGTGCCTTCCTTAGCACTTGCCCAGCACTGGGCCTCCTTTCTCCTCTACAGCTTCCTTTCCCTCCGTGTGGCTACTTGTGCACCATGTGGACACCTTCCAAAAGAGCTTCAGCGGCCTTTTCCTTCCCTCCTCAATCCTCTTCCCCCGGCAGCTGCTGAGGTTCACAGCCTGTCTGCCCTGGGTTTCTCTTCCAAACTCTAATATAACTGTTCTTCAGCTTCCACTGGAGTCCATTCATAAGTTCTCTCATTAATGAGACTATGAACCCCAAGAGAGCTCAATTGTTATGTGGGTGCCGAGATCCAAACTCTAAACTTTATCGACTAAACTATTCCTCCAGTCCAGCTTACAGCTTTCTAAGCAGAAAAATTAGTGATATACTTAAGACACACAGCATATTAAGGACAGAAACACAACTTTAGAAAGAAAATATTTAATCTATTTCATGAAAATATTACAAAGCTTCGGAAAAGAGGTATAGGTTTCCATGGATAGTAGAAGAGCCTGGCGTCCCAGGACCCCAGGAATCACACTTCTTTTGAGCCAATAAAGGCCACCAAGCCCTCATTCCACCTAAGAATACACTTTCAAAATACACTTCAGAGTTTGGTCTACAAATAAATGGAAAATACAGAGCTGCATAAAATATATTAATCCATTGAACACTTAAAATGCACAGCAAGTAAATTCTTTTAGGACTAAACTATACCTAGAAATATCCGTATCTGAACTTGTGTTGCTTAGGCAGGAAGTCTCCATGGCAGATCACCTCTAGTCTCACAAAAGAAATTACAAAACTTATCCACACAAGATGGGAAGAGTCTCTGACACGACACGCCCATGAAACACACCATGACAGACAGATGGCGACACGCTGAGTCGTGAAGGGATGACAGGAAGTGTCTGCACTGGCTCCTACACAGGGATCTAAAACCACACTAATCAGCCCAGGTACAGTTAGGAAGGTTTTGGTTTGAAAAATGAGATATTACTCAGAAAAATAATCATCACAATACTTTCCCAGTGGCAGCTATCTGTGGAGCCCTGGCTCCTCAATAAAGGCTCTCCAGAGACTCTAGCTGTTTCCGGGGGTGGAAGTCAAGTGCTGAGAGAGATACTGGCTTAGGTTTTTGAAGGTAAACTGCAGTGATGACATCACAGGCACACATCAACAATACACTCCAACTCTATGCAAGCAAAATTACCTTATATTTTTAGTGGAACTAAAGGGAGATAACTAATTTTAAAATAGAAGCTAGTTCATGGCTATGTTAGGGACTTGTGTATTTCTCCCTGTGTGTCTTATCTATCTCAACATATCTTCTCATGAAACTAGGAACAGAATAATCTCTTTGAATGGTCTCGATTTTCAGAGGATCTTGAACCTCCTTTATATTTTATTTCAAGTGGAAAGCTATAACTAAGTACCCTAGGAGTACCAAAAGCTTGTCTACACTTAACAGCTTCAGATTTCACATTAAAAAGAGCAATTTTGTTCAAGTCCATTTCTTAGGCAGGACAGCCACAGAACACTCTTGGTACAGGGCTGCTGGCTGTGTTCATTTCTAACCTAAAGCTGATGTGCACACAGGAGAAGCACATTTGAAAATGCTTGTAGTATTTTCCTTTGGGTCAGGAGGCTGTCAACAGCAGAAGGGTCACAGGCACATAGAGTGACATGCCAGGGAAGGAAAGGACACACCAAGAATGAGTAACTACACCCAGGCACACATTCCACAAGTATCCAGGGCTTTAGCTTTCAACTCTGACCTCTGACAATGATTAAAGCAAAGCAGCACACTAAGGCAAAAGCTGCACTAGGAAAGCCTGCAGGAGAGCGTGTGCCCTATCCCTCTTCCAGCCTGTGGGTGCTCAGCGGCAACCCGAGAGTAGTAGGCTGGTGGGCACGCACAGGAGCCTACTGGAGTTATTGGCCACAGAATACCATGTGGTTTAACTACAAAGCCTCTAACCTTTCCAACTGTTCTTTCTATTGCCCTTTGCAGGGAAATAGGAGAAAAGCAAACTTCATTAAACCAGGGTAAACAGTGACTTCAGGTGACTGCTAATTCCTCACTTAAGCTATGTAACACAGATGGAAAAAGCAATCTGGTGATTACTGAGGTCTACCTTAGGGTATGCAACTACCCGCACTGTCAAGATCAAGCAGGTTTCCCAGGGACAGAAGCAGGAATGGCAGTCCTGACTCGGGCAGTGCCTTCCTCACCACTCCACCCAATGCCTGGGTGTCCATGAGAAGCCAACACTGGCATGCAGCAGTTTGCCTCGCAATGCCAGGCTGACCTCGGGAACAACTCTGAATAACTAGGGGGCATACACCAGGGCCATTAAAGATGCAGGAAGGCAGAGGATTTCAACTTCTACATCTCACTTTTGGGTCACAAAACACACGGTCTCAAATATAAGTGAACTTCTCTGGGTCTGCGCCAGCCCTGTTCTTCATGACAAGGCCACTGGGACAACCCTGCTGGAGCTAACTGGTGTTTCTGTATCTACACCTGCTGAGAAAAACTAAGGATGATGGATGAGAGACATTAGGGGTACAGAAGATCCTCTGGGAAATAACAGTTATATATACTATTCTAAGGCTTAGGTGGTAAGAATCTATAAAAAGCCATGTAATTTAAGTGGTATTATCTGAGCTTCAAAAACAATTGCTCCTAGGGCCCCTGGAATTCTCTGGATTGATAAGTTACTATCTAATGTCACAAACTATGTGAACTAGGCATGGGAGCAGGGAACAGAGCAGACACCTGTCCAGCTTTGCTACTTCTTCAGTGCACACTCTTGATTGCTGGGCTGCTTAGCCCTGGCTTCAAGGAGGACATCCTCCATTGTAAGGCTGCAGTGAGGACATGTGGTCAACACACACAGCACTTGGGGAAGGAAGTACAGGCAGACGGCAAGAACTCAGTAAATGTGACTATCTTCTGCCCTTGTACTGGAGGCTTGAGGAAGTGGAACCAGGGCTCCTCCTCCTCCTTCAGCAGGCTCTAACTATCCTCTGCCCTTGTACCGGAGGCCCGAGGGAGTGGACCCAGGGCTCCTCCTCCTCCTTCAGCAGGTTCTTCACTCCATATCTTGTAGGAGAACTTCAATCCCACTCTGCTGCTCACCAGTCACACGAGTCACTCAAGGATACCCAGCACTGGGTCCCAGTGTTTCCTGACCTGCACACAGACTCCCAACATGCTACACCTGCTCCCTTCTCTGCCCAGCACACATACCTATCTAGTCTGTATGTTGTTCTGAAGCCCACTCCAGGAAATATATATGCATGAAAGCACTTTCAGGAAATATATATGCATGAAAGCACTTTGAAGATCCCAGAGAACAACATCCCAGGGTGACAGCACCCTCCCAGAATGAGAGGACTATCCCAGGGTGACCGACCCTCCTCTGTAAGAGTGCTGTGAGGTCTCCAGCTATGTCTGAAATCTCCATGAAACAAATTTATTAGTTAGAGTTCCAGAAGGTCTTTTTAAATATTTCACTATAGTATGGAGGTGCTTCTTTATAAACAACAGTGTTTGTGAGACAGTAATACATCCTACCATAAGTGTCCCTTTTCTTCTCAAGCCCAGGTTCTACTGGGTCTACTAATATGTCAAATGGTGAAGAAATATTTTCCTTTAGAAACTAAAGTTGTGAAGAAAATGTTAAGCACGTGTCTGTGGCCATAAATTATTGTCATTATTAGTAACTAAACTGATAAGTAACAGTTCATAAATTACTCTGTGCTAAATGCTGTGTGAACATTTCACTGAATCCTGGCAGCAAGCCCAGGAAGCCTTGGTTTATAAGGCTAGACTCAGCTACAGAGTCCATACTCTTGCAACCACACTGTGCTACACAACAAGAAACACCGTAATTATTCCTGTCCACACCAACTCGCTTTAAAGAAAACTGGTAAATGAAAGAACTGTAAAATATACGCCCATCTTTGGTAATAGAAAGGGCTTTAGAAAAGCTATTACATTAGTGCCTACAATTTAGATTTATCTTTAAAAATACTAGATTTCTTTCTAAAGTACTGATCATCAAAAATATAGAGAAGAATTAAAAAAGCAAGAGTTTGTTCATCTAGAGGCGTTAATAATAATAGTACCCCTGTAAATATTTTTATATTATTGTACACCACAAAACTTTGCTTTTGACGACTTTTTCCCCCTCTGAGGACTGAACCCAGGTTCGATGCGCATGCCAAAGAAACATCGCCCTGCTGAGTTACAGCTCTGGTTTTGGTGACTGGTCTTAAACCCTGCCAAAGGCAACAGCTCAGCTGAAGTCGCATCAGTTGATAGACAAAAACTAACAGTCAGTTCTGAATCTGTGGCAAAACTACAGTTTTACATTTTCACTATGTCCCCCAAATTTCCAACTTTCCAAAAAATAGGACAAAACCCCTTATCTAGTGGTATGAGCCCCAAAGTAGTCAGGTCATAAAACAACTAAGAAGCTCATAGAGAAAACAGAAGGCCACTGCAGAGTCTGAAGCTTTTAAAATCAATTCTCCAGTGCTTTCTTATATGACATTTATGTCATTCACGATCTGAGAACCTATGCACACCATTCAGCCTGTGTTTTCTATACCCACACTAACCCACTACTGATAATATTTTAGTGTAAACAACAGTGGAGAAAGGCAGAGTGAGAATGAGAAGTCAAACTGTATGTTCTGAAGATCAAAGAACCACTCAGTCACTGAAGCGTAAATTAAGATTCTGCCCAGACAAAGGGAAAACAAGGCATTCTAAAAAGAATTTGAAGATTTTTTTTTAAGGTACATGAAACTACAGAATACACACTTGTGTTTATAGAGTGAAAAATAAATTACCATTATTTCTACACTAACTGTCTGTTCTAGAGTTTATGTCCTCAAATTGGAAATAGCTGAACCAAAATATTCTCCTGTCCAACTGGCAATGAGAACTACAACACATGAATCTGAAATACACTAAGGTGCACTCGGCACAGCACACAGATGGCCCTTACAGATCTTGGCTGTGGCTATTCTGAAGGCGAAGGATTTTGAGGTAATCATGTGTCACTCTATAAAGATCCTCAGCTTTTGCAGGTTACTAATTAAAGTCATGATCTATGTTCTTTCTTCAGAGTTTTTAGCAAACATTACCTGTCAAACTACTTCAAAATCAATGAACCACTAAGCAGAAGGAGACTGAGCTCCACTTCCTATGCAGTCCTTCTGAGGAAGGAGGAGGCAGGTATGCCACTGTCTAGATTCACCAGTACACTTTATAGGCAGGGTTCAACTGATGCTTCTGAAATCTTGTAATCTGAATAAATAAAAAACATGTCGAGTCAGTTTAGAAAAAGAACAGGCTTTTAAACAGTTATGATGATAATCTCTGATAATTACAGTAACAGTGTGATCAAACGCTCCAGTATCCCTTTTCAGTGATGATTCTTATGCCGCTAACAAAAACAAATACCAAAACAGTGCCAGAAAATCACTATGTTTCAACTCTAATATTTTAAATAAAAGTATATTAGGATAACTATACCTGTCAAGTGCATTAAAGTACTTTACAATGATAACAGCAATTTAAAGGTTTACATGTGACTTTTCAAAAAAAATCAGAATGATCATAATTTAAATTCTAAATATGGGAAACAAAAAAATAACAAAAATCCCAAACCCAATAAATCTGTATTTAACTCTTAAAACTGTAATGTAAATTTCCAAAACAACATTAATACTCAATTATATCAAATTCCACTATTATAATCAACTATCATACACAGCAACATAGCCTAAACCCCACCTCAAAAGTCAGTACATCTCTGGGGATTTGGGCATTGTCTGCTAGGAATATGTTCATAAAAAAATAGTTAAGAATAGGTCTGCTTGCCCTTAGGAATTCTTTGTTTCTTTTTTCTGTATAAAGTTATAAGGCATTAACAATGGCATGTTAAAAGAAATAATTTACAATAAAAATAGATTAAAACTCTCTTTTAAAAATATCTCAGAAGAGAAAAAAAACCACAGAAGAAATAAGTAGCCACTCAAGTGCTCTCTAAGCTTCTACTGAGCATAGCTTTGTTCTGGCTTTAAGCAGACCTGAGACAGTAAATAGAGGGGTGTGACATAAAGGTCTGTCCAGTTACCAGGAAATTTACACATGAAATGGGCTGCTATTCAAGGCATAAGAGGTTTTTTAAAACACCTGGTATTATTAGTATTGATTGAAAAATTATAATATTCTCTAATATAGCATGGACTGCATCCTTGTGCCAAAGAACAGCAAAGCTTATACTACTGTGGTTTAAATAATGGCCGATGACTTGGCTAGTATACAGCTAAAATGAAGAAATTTGTTTAGAATTAAAATGTTAATAAGGAGTACAACTTTATTTTGGTATCAGTTGTTACAACTGAGCAATGGGTTTTTATAATGCTTTTTTTACTAAATGACAGATGAGGATGGATGGGGGCTGTGCTGAGGGGCCCCTGGCTGGCTCTCTAGAATACATGTGTGAGCTCTACAGGAGCTATGCAATCTGACTGAGTGTCCGTTATCAGCAAAGGCTGCCTGAACAAAATTCCCTTCATCATGCAAGCATTGCTGTCCGCACTACAGTAGTAAAGAAACACACTGACAGATATTACAGCTTCAAGTGACAAGCAATCAGGAGGAATCTGCAGTAAAATTGTTGGTTGATTAGACATATTCTCTATGTCTCCAGATGGGGTCTGTTCCTGAAGAAGCCACTCATTGCCTAGAAAACAGAAGAAAATATTATAAAAACTACAAGAAATACAAAGGCTGGGCACAGGTCTGGGTAAAGCACTTGCTACCCAAGTGTAAGAACCAGAGTTCAGAGCCCAGAATTCAATTAAATGCTGGGTGTATGTGATATCCCATACCCAGAGGACAGGGGGTGGGGACAGGGCATCCCCAGAACAAGCTGACCAGTCAGACTATTCAGAACAGTGAGCTTGGGCTTAGTGACAGACCCTTCCTCAATGTTTTAGGTGGAGAGAGACCAAAGAAGACACATGGCATAAACCACTGCACAAAGATATGCATGTTCACCTATACATATATGTGTAATCATACCATATGGACACACTCACACATGTAATATACACATACATTTGAAAAGATATATGTAAAAAACTAGAAAATTCTAAGAGAAGATTCTCTTAATCAGCAAATATTTACTTATGAGTCTGAGTGCCAGGCATTTTGCTCTGTGGAAATGACACACAACAGTGAGACATAAGGACCCACATGAGAAGTTCCCAGACTGATGATCTCTGTATCTCATTAGTGTAACTCTTCCCGTCTGTGAAATCTGTAGAACAAACCACAAACTGGTATGCACTAATATGAAGCTGAGAAGTGCAGCCATGGCTCTTTAGATCATCATGCCCGCTCCAAGTGTTGATTAAACAAGTGCAGGGCCATTGAGATAGCAGGTCATTTTCTTCATCCAAGGGAAAAATCTCCAGGGACACAGTCAGAAACTACAGCACAGACCTCTGAGAAAGCAGACATCCACACAACTCTACAGTAACTTCTAAATCCAGACAAGGCAGCAATGCAATAAACTATTTAAAAAAACTCAAATCTAGAAATAAGATGCCAACTATTTCTTCTATATTTTTCATACATATCACATGTTATGACTTACAAAGAAATGAGATTCTTGTAGTCCTTTAAAGCATTCACATATTCTAGCCACTTTAACTATTTCTAAAGAACTAGCCCCTCACAATCCCTATCTTCTATCCCTACATGAAGACATAGGCTCTATAATATTTTCAGAATCTTTGAATCATTAGGATTCTTGTCTAAAAGCTCATTTGCCCTATATAGTAAAAATAGAGCAAATATTTTAGACAAATAATTAAACATCTAAGTATGTGACTCCTTCACTTTATAGAACAATGAGTCAGAATCCAATTATTTGAATGTTTAAAGATGCAGCATTAAAAAGGTTCATTTTTGGCAGTCCATGGAGGCACACACCTTTAATCTCAGCACACGGGGAGGCATAAGCAGGTAAATCTCTGAGTCTGAGATCAGCCTGGCCTTCAGAGTCAGTTTCAGGATGGCCAGAGCTATACAGAGAAACCTTTCGTGAAAAGCGAAACAAAAAACAAACCAAACAAAACAACAACAAAAACAAAACAAAGCAAAAAAGGTTAATTGTCAGTATCTTTTTGTTTTTTGAAACAAGGTTTCTCTGTGTAGCCCTGGCTGTCCTGTAGATCAGGCTGGCCTCAAACTCAGGGATCCACCTGTCTCCGGGTGATGGGATTAAAGGTGTGTACCACCACTGCCTGGCTTAATTGTCAATATCTTACTTTAAAAAAAATTTCTGGTCTCTAATTACAGAGAAAGTTGAATATGTGATCTGTGATCCCCAATACAGGGCTGTTCTGTGGTGTGCCCAGGGTTTGCAGTCTATCCCCAAAGCTAGGCCCAAATGACCAGCCTTCTTCCTTGTAGGGATCAGAGGGGGTAGTTTGCACAGGCTCAGAAAACCTCCTCAGAGCCAGTCCAGACTAGAACCAGAAGTTCACCTGCTGAGTCCCCTAGGCCTAGACAGTACATTGACAGCTGTGCAGATGAGCAGTTTTTGCCTGAGGATATATATGAAGGTGTGTAGGCACAAGGCCAGGATTGGGGTAATACTCAAAAAAAAAAAAAAAAAAAAAAAAAAGTGTGTGAGAGGGCATGGGAGAGAAGGAACTAAGGAAATGGGAGATTGGGTGAGAACGTGTGACCGACCGTGGGAGACTAGGGCAGAGGAAGCTCATCTGGAGCCCAATTCTTCACATTAGACCTGCTGTCCACTGGGCTACAGCCGTCATAATGTCTCACGGCACGAACAACAGCAGGCAGGACAGAGACTCCCCATGAGAGAAGGATTCATACCCACAGGGGCCGAGAGGGAAGAGTCAGAGAAACAGATACTAAATAAGGAAACTCCATTTCATTTCTCCTCACCAGACTTTCAACTTCTTATTTAATTTTGTTTTTTTAACACTCTGTGGCCCAGGATGTCCTGGAAATCACCATGTAGCTCAGCCTAGCCTAAACCATCCATGCTGTGGGACTATGCTCTTGTACACTGTAAATATTTGTCACTGTAAATATTGGTTTAATAAAATGCTGACTAGCCAGAAGCTAGACAGACAGGAAGAATTCTAGGAAGAGGAACAGCAGAGTCGCTTGTCAGACTAAGAGGAAGCAAGATGACAATGCTGCACTGAAGAAAAAGTACCAAGCCACGTGACGAAACATAAAAGAATTACGGGTTAATTTAAGAATAAGAGTTACCAAGTACTAAGCCTGAGCCCCAGGCCCAACATTTATAATTAATACACACCCTTGTGTGATCACTTAGGACTGACTAAGTGCTGTGGGACTTCTGAGCACACCTGTGGTCCTGCTACCTCAGTCTCCTGACTGCTGGGGTCGCAGGTGAGAGCTCAAGTGGCTCTTCGTAGGGACAAGAAGAAGAAGGAGGAGAATATGGCGGACATGCAGACTAGTCTAATTCCCAGAGATGCTGTTGCTCAGAGACACCAATGCTCTTGTGGGTCACACTGTCTTAATAGAAGGGAAAGGTGAATAGCAAAGGTAAAGAAAAATATCCAAATGAGGTTATAGCAGGACTCACATTGTTTCCAGTTTCCCTCAAATCTTGTCCAAATACACAGTAATTCATTGTGTCTGCATGCTCTGCTCATACCTTCAGCGCTCAGGAACCAGCAGCTGGGCACGCCCTCCGTCAGCTTTGCTCCTGGTGGAAGGACCAGCTGGAGCTTGAGTTGCAGAGTCTGGCCAGGGCACACTGTCACAGGGGCCAGCTGAATGTTCGGGGCAGACTTGGGCACTTTGGGCATGGTCCTCTGCTTCTCTCCAGGGAAGGGGCCATCTACCATTGCACTGCCAGGCTTGGAGACCAGGAACTAGGAAACCAAGGGATGGGCTATTAAAGCATCAGCACTTTAGGGCCGAGCCAGCGCCTAACCTAGACAGGAGCAGAAAAATGAAGTTTCCCATCATTGACACCAGCTGCTATTCTAGTCTAAAGACTGTTTCCCAGAGGACAGAGAAACAGTTCACCTCAGCAGTAAGATCACTCGTGAGGACACAGAGGTTTACAAACGGCAGAAATTGAAGCAACACGTTACAAATGTAAGGACAGTGAAGATGATACATGCTCAAGAGCTTCGCTGCCAAGAGGAAACTAGACATGATACTTCTGATGCCATTCTGTGTCTTTTATTTTAAAATACACCCCTCCTAAAAATGAAAAGCCTCCCCATGCCTCAGGTAAACAGGATACATTGAAAAGCAGTGGGCAACAGACATTTCTCTTTGAAAATGGATTTGAACTTGGTCAAATTACCCAGTTTATCTCATTTTCAGAGTTTGT
This sequence comes from Sigmodon hispidus, assembly GCA_004025045.1. NCBI lineage: Eukaryota > Metazoa > Chordata > Mammalia > Rodentia > Cricetidae > Sigmodon > Sigmodon hispidus. The sequence continues at coordinate 6,422 of PVIH01013581.1, read as the reverse complement.
GACTTCTAGAGGTTCCCCTAGATGCTGACTTGGCAATGGATTCACACTGGATACAGACATACAGCAATCACTTAAGGGTACCTGAGTAAAACAAGTCTGCATGACACAGCAACACAGTGTGTGTCATGACTTCTACACATTTAGAAAGGCCTCTAGTTTATTAAAAGCTTAGCCAATTCTCTCCAAATTCCAGTGCTTTCCTCAAATGCTCAAAACAGATGGAAACTTATATTTTAAGACTAACAGAAGTCCTTCCAATCAAGTCCCTCACCTGGCTGTGTCAGAAGACAACTGGGGCATCCATTTCCGACTCTGCTGTTCATGGCCGAGTGCACCCCAGAGATGGTCAAGCCAATGACTTGAAGCTCAGTCCTAACCCTCTAACCCACATTCACTAGGCTGTGTCTTAGGATGACTTACCACAGAAACTGTCCTTGCTTCTAGATCCATCACTTTAATTTGGTGATTATTAGTATCTGCCACATACACCAGCCGACCGCCCTCGCCGACACACAAGCCTCCAGGCTCATTAAAAGCCGACTCTGCAAAACTGGAACTTTTATCATGTGCATCTCCAGTCCCTGCTAATGTTGTGCAGACTTTTGTTTTTGGATCCACAACTTTAATCTAAAGAAAAAGGAAGAAACATTTCCTCGGCTGCAGCAAGGCCAGGGAAACCAGAGGACTCCCAACTGCATTAGCACTCTAAATAAATAAACCTCAGAACAGTAGATATTTCCATATTTTCCTTAAATATCTAAACATTCAAATTACATCACTGAAGGGGAGACATTTCAACCTGAGTAAAACCTTCCTAAAATTTTAGCTATAACATATTTTCTTAATTCCAAGTTGTTTTTGTTTGTTTGGTTGTTTGTTTTTGGGGGGAATATAAAAAACAGCACCCTCCATAGTGGAACCTAATTAAAATGACTCCTGAGAGCACTGTCTGAGGAGCTGCTTTTGTCAAAAGGAAAGCCTGCCCGCCAGCTGTATCTCAGGTAACATTTAGGTTTGCTTATCACATGGCCCAAAACTCTGCAGTAAGAACGGAAACACCCTGCTAGAAGAGGAAATGGTGCTGAGGATGGGTTTATTTGCTCGTGGTCCTTGTAACCGCCTAACAGTTCATTATCTTCAGCTGCTAGTGTCCCAGTTAGCTTTAACTGTCAACTTGACACTATCTAGAGTCAACAGAAAAGGGAGCCTTAATTGAGGTCTGCCCAGACCAGATGGCCAGTGGGCATGTCTGTGAGGGGGCTGTCTTGTTAATTAATGTGTAGAGGCTCACCCCACTGTGAATAGCTGTGAAGGTCAGGCAGAGAGTGCTGACCCATGCCTTTAACCCCAGCACTCTGGATCTCTATGAGTTCAAGGCCTAACAGAGCCAGGCAGTGGTGGCACACATCTTTAGTCCTAGCACTGGGAAAGTTGATCAAGGAATTGAAATAGCTGGGTGGAGAAAGAAATATAAGGGGAAGGCAGAAGTTCTTTCCTTTGCCTACTAAGTCTGAGGACTCCTGAAGATAGGACCTACCTCGTTCAGCCTGAGGAGTTGGCTAGGTGAGAATTGACTGTGGTTTGTTCTCTCTGTCTGACAGCTTTTCCCCAGTATCTGGCTCCAGGCTTTACTATAATACCAAATAGAATCTTTGCATATCAGGTGATCTTGGGTAATGTAAGAAAGCCAGCTGAGCCTGGGTCTGAGCAGCAGGCCTGCCTTCAGTTCCTGCCCCAATTCCCTCCATGATGGACTTAACTGGAACTGTGAGCCAGATAAATCTCCCCTCCTAAGCTGCCTTTGGTCAACAAAATTAAACTACACCAGCTGGTTCACACTTTCCCCTAATGTGTGTGTCTCCTTATTTTCTGACTTCGTTACTGAACAGCTTTGATGGGTCATAATTCATACATTTACATCACAGCCATGGGAATTAGCTTAGTGTTTCTTCAGTTCAGCTGTTATAAGGCTCTGGCAAGAAAGGCCCAGGAGCTGTGCAGTGCTGAGGGCTACAGTTGCTCTCTGTATTTTAGAGTGTGGCACTGGTAGGAGGCATATGGCTCAGAAGCAAGGCACTGTATCTTTAGCCAAGATTCACTCACCTTGTGATTATAGGAGTCAGCCACATAGAGCAGACTCCTCTTCTGGTCCCAGGCAACCCCAAGCGGATGCTGAAGCTTCGCAGTGATGCCTACTCCATCAATATCACCAAAAGCAAATAAATTCTTTTATTTTATTTTTTAAAGAGAAAGAAACAGCAGTTATTAAAAATTTTCAGTGTTTTGTTAGACAAAGTGAAAACTAAGGTCATTGTATTACTAAAGCTAAGGGAGGAAGCTCTGGTTTTCATGGTGGAGCTGAGCATGTGATGCAGACTGGAGAGCCACAGCAGAGGAGTCCACAACACCTCCATTTGTCAGCTTGCTGCTTTACTCACAGCAGGTCCAGCATCTGGTCAGGAATAGGCCCAGTCTGCCAGTCTAGTGCTCGTTCCAATCCACCGCTACACACCCAATGCAATCTCTCTCTTTTACCTAAAAGCAGCTACTTTATCTTTTCTTTCTCTAGAAACTTCAACATTTACGTGTAATGAGGCAGGGGCTAGCTCCTTTTTGTACAGGGTTTCCTTGTGTTTCTTTACAGTCTCACTTTCTTTGGTTTGAGGGCACTCTATCACAGACAGGCCAAGAATGACCCTCCTAGATGACTCATAACTCAGGAAACCGAATGCAACAGTGAGTTCTTTACCATGGGGTCCCGTTCTCCTCCCACAAGGTGCTTCACTGCTCCATCTTTGAGAGAGACGCTTCTCACTGTACTGCTCTCACTATCTGCTACAAAGAGGCAGCTCCAGGGATCTTCCGAGGCCAGAGAGAGACCTGAAGGTTGGGCAAAACCCGCCTTGTGAGGATATGCGTTGTTTCGATTCTCTTCATTTCCACTCCCAGCAAAACGAAGGCAGGTCCCTTTCTTTAGCTCACTGAAAGACAGGCACAGGTGGGACCCACAAGTTACTAAAGAATGCAAAGGACCACATCAATGGTGAAGCAAGTTAAAGAGACCCACAGAACCTGTGAAGCCTGTCCACTACTGCATCTGTCCTGTTATTCTCTTGCTTAGGCACCACATGGTGCCGCCTCATTTCCTTTTAGTATACTAACTCTGCAGCCACTCTCAAATACCACGGTAAGAAATCCCTGAATCAACAATAATGATCAGCTTACTATGAAATAATAATGAGATGATTTTGTTCTCATTTTAATTTCTTAGCTTCAAATAATATCAGTTTCTAGAAGGAATTTATTAATAAGGAGATTGTCTAGTTTTTGATAGCTTAAAGTTTTTATTTTCTTTAAAATTGTCTTCTATAAAGCAGAGAACAGTTGTTTTAAGAAAGCCAGGTGCAGCATGACCATTTTCAGAACATGACATAACGACAGTACTGCATTACATGATCAACTGCACAAAACCCATTTCTTCTATATACTGGGAACCGTCTAAAGTACTGCAGCACAGGAGTCAGTGGCACAAGCAACTCTAACAGCTGCAGCTACAGAGGTCATGTCTCAAATTGCTGAAGAGAAATGCTGCAATGATTCCTTTTGTAACGCAGAGAAAGTTTACACCTTGATTTCTAAATTTATGCCAAAAGGATTATAAAGACATGGTACTGTGGGAAAGAGGAAGCCGACTTCAAGTACAAAGTGAGAGACTGTGTGTATCCATCTCTAAACATGGCACATTACACAGAAATCCAATGTGACTGCACTCTGGACTAGCACCTTCTTAATGCTAAAGCAGGCGGAAGCTGGGATGAAAGGCAAGGGTACAGAATGAATGAGACATAATCATTTATTCAAAGAACCCACACAAAGTGTCAGGCCAGAGAAATATGTCAAAGCCTACATGCAAGGGAAGAAATCTAAACTGTTAGAAAGGAATCCTGTGATAATGAAAGCAGCTAACAGCAACACTACAATGTCAAGGTCACTACTACTCACAAATCTGTATTAGACACCATCTTTGTAGTAATGCATCCACAGAAATAAAATGCAGATCAATGTAAGTTGAACAACTGTTTTCCTATTATAAAAAGTGACCCTTCTTACAAGGAGATGTAGGAAGCTCTGACAGCATACTCTGGCTGCTGTTACTTGTGGCTGTAATACAGGTTTCTGGCCTGGCCTATTCCCATGGTCTGCACCTGCCTGCCACTGCTTAGCCCCCCAAAAATGACTCAACCTTATATTAATTACATGCTGAGTTCAAGGCCAGTCTAGTATACAGAGTGAGTTCCAGGACAGCCAGCAACACACAGAGAAACCCTGTCACAAGCAAACAGACAACATAATTGTGCTGGCTAGCATCTACTTTCTATAATTATCTAACAACTTTATGGTCTATGATCCTGTTCTGGTCAGTTTTTTTTTTTTTTCAGCTTGACAGAGCTGAGGTTACTTGAGAAAAAGAAACCTCAACTGAGAAAACTCTTCCATCACATTGACCTGTGGCCAAACCTGTGAGTCATTTTCTTGACTGTGGGTGGTACCACGCCAGGACCATGTGCCTTCTTATGGAAAGCAAACTGGCTAAAGCAGCATTTCCTAATGGCCATGCTGAGTCCCTTCCTCAGGTTCCTCCACAATGAACTAAGATCTATAAGCAGAAAGAAACTCTCTCCTCCCCACACTGCTTTTGGTCATGATGCTTATCACAACAATAGAAACCTCAGGACAGGCTTTCATCCATTTGCTTATTCCATAAGCCTTTACAGAGATGGTATGTACTAGATACAGTACTAGTCACAGAGAACACAGTAACAATGAGACAAGAATCCTTCAAGAGGTAGTCTAGTAAGAAGAAATAGTTACAAACAGGTGTGACCCAAGAGAAGAGAGAAGACATAGAGAAGGAACAGAGGGGAGTGTGGCCAGCTCTGCCTGAGGCTGAGGGAGAAGCCGGAGAAGTAGAAATAGCAGATGCTGACACTTAGGGATGGGGAGGGGGAGCTGAAGGCTGACTGGGAGGGATTGGGAGGAGGGAAGGGAGGGGGAGGGTGGTGATACATGGGGAAAAAAAAGACTTTTATAAGTTAAAAAAAAAAGAAAAAGAAAAAAAAGAAATAGCAGATGCTACAGAGACACTGCTCTCCCATCCACAGGCCAACAGTGGTAGCAAAGTCCTGTGCTTACTGTATGTACCATGCTAAACTCTTCACATGGCGATCCCATGAGGTGACCCAAACACAGAAAGTGATGGAAAATAGCAGACAGCTAAAGGGCTCTTCTATGCTTACACAGTAAGTAGCAGCTGGGCTTCTGTTCGTGACTCTGCCCGGCAGCACTCAACCACCTGAAGGAGTGGCTACAGACACCTGTCCTATGTTTATGTTGCCGAAGATTAAAGCTCCACCTAACATTCCGAGTTCTCTCTAGGGCTCAGAAGAATGGCTCCCCCTAGTCTCACAAGGTTTAACCATAGCTGATAAAATGCAAATGCAAGTGATGTATGCCATTTCTAAGCAGCAGCCAGTCAGTGACTCACCACCCTCCTCTCTCTGCAGAAGGGCTGGCAGAGGCCCTGACAGCAGCTGCTTCCCTCGCCTGGGGACCAGTGCTCCCAGAAACTGACATGAGCAGGAAACCCTGCTCTAGGCTTTTCTATGGTGTGTGACCAGCATATCCTGAGAGGTACAGAAGGTAAGGACAGTGACCTGGAGAAGGAAATCTCAAAGGGGCATAATCACTTACTTTTTCTTTGGCAGTGTGCCAGAGTCTAGGAGAAGTGCCCATATCTGGTGAGTCCCAGCCATGGCTATCCACAGGATGTCATTTCTTTGGACCTCCGAACCTTTATAAAAATAGGTTGCATGTATTATACATATCTGGTTAATACAATGGATGATACTAATTTTTATAAATTAGCTGTTTTGGAAAATGATCCTTAGTGAGAGCTTTGGTCTACAGATTCGACCCCTCACCTCCAACAATTTCATGAGAACCCAAAGTCGTCATTTCTTTTTTTCTCATGAAGTGCAGTACAGGGTGATAATTCAATACATGTTTACAAAGTGTAATGATAAAACTGAAGCCATGAGCATTTCCATTTTCTTACACCAAATCCACACATTTCTAATAGCAATATGTTAATCTGCATCTCTGGAAACCATGTTTATAAACATTGATTTTTCAAAAATTATGTGACACAAAAAAATGGGATGACATCTCATGCGCGACCCTGCCTGCAAGGAAGGCACGAGACCCAGGCTTCTTCCTTCTATGGTTTATTCGGGCATTTTACAGAAGTTTCTCTTTTCCTACTAATATTACCCCCACTACTGCTACTGCTGCAGCTACTACTACTACCACACGGGGAGACCCCGCTCAATAGCTTAAAAGCTCTCAGGGCTTCAAAACCAAAA
>PVIH01013580.1:33707-57865 GCA_004025045.1 Sigmodon hispidus | reverse complement strand
AATTAAGAAATACAGATTAGTAGTCATCTATAATAATCAAACATATAGTCATGTTAGATATGATTTTTTTAATTAGACAGGTAATCCTCAAACACTTCAAAGCCCTCGGAATATGGTACTTCAAATATTTTAACTGGACTTTTCTAGACAGTCAGGCATTCCTGCTTTTGGCAGCACCAATTTACTTCAAGAAGATGATAGGCATTGAAGAAATTCCATATGGAAAATTTATGGCAATATTATGGGGTCCTGAGCCTATGCCATCTTAGTTGGCAGATTTAAAGGTACTGTGACCAACTGTTCCCTTTAGAGACTTTTCAGGGGTCTTCTTTTAGCAAACCTTAATTTTGTTAACCATGAATAAATCTACAATTACTCATTTTCTATAGAAATAAAAAGAAACCCTGTTCTCCAAAGTGGCATAGCTTTTGATTTCAGTTGAAAAATCAATTCATTTAAAGTAATGTAGGTTGGATTAAGCCACCAGAATTTATACAGAAATGACATTTAGCAGCACTTATTACTTCCTTTTCGGCCAAAAACCTAAAGGCAGATCAATAATATACAGTAACCAGACACTCTTTGTAATTTCCATCTTTGTGTGAACTGTTAATTTATTTGCTGTATTACTTTTTGAGGAGTTTCTCTATCCTATTTCCTGTTTGTTTTCTCTCTCATGACTACATATATTTTAAACACACAATAGATCATTTACAAGGTTTTTAAACTCCGTCTCTATATCTGTTATCTTTTTCAGTTTCTGACCACACCTTTAGCTTTCCAAGCTGTGCCTAGGAATAAAGGCTTGGATGTGGCATCTGACTCCATCAAGCTCCTTCTGTTTCATTCTGTTTCTGATCACACATTGAATCTGCCAAGGATTAAAGGCTAGTCTATAGTGACTGGCAGCTTCTACACAGCTCCTACTCTAGCTCCATAGATAGTTTACCTTTTCAGCAGATGTTCTGGAAGGAGGACAAACTACCTCTCTGGGGAATTTAAGAGTCCATATTGCCACCAGGTAGAGCACTGCCACCCTCTGCTTATAAAGTTCATTAAAAATTTGGTATGAGGGCCTCTTAAAAAGCCACATGTTTTTTACTGCTAAAACTATTTCAGAAATTCTCTTTTAAAAAGCCCTGCCTCTGCTTCCCTCCAGCAAACAGAACTGAGAAAAGAAAATGCTGCTATTAAGACTCTTTCTTTGACATTGTTTCCTTTTTTTATCCAGAAGTGCAGTGACCTTAAATTTATCAAAAGCAGCTTGTTGATTGCATCTATGCTCCTGAGGGATTTCAGGCATGGGCTTTGTTGCAGCTTAAGATGCCCTCCAAAATCCTGACATTTTTAGCTCAAGCCTCTGCTCACAATACCAGGGTATGAGAAATATAACTAAGAAGCTGTATTTTGACTCCTTTTAAATGTTCTCAAACCCTTTTTAAATTTTCTAAGTTTTTATGTAGATTGTGCCCCATATTAAATGCAATTGGTTGTAAGAAGTTTCTAGCCTGTTTGTTTCAGCCTAGCTCCAAGGTAAAGACCTGTCCAGAGCAACTTAGCCTTCCAAAAACATACAAACCCTCAGGTGCTTGTATCAATTACATGCTATTTGGTCTATAGCTCAGGCAATTTACTAGCTAGCTCTCTCATCTTAATTGAACCCATTTACATTAATCTGCTTTGCCACATGACTGACCCCGGCTTATCTGTTCCTTACATCTTGTTCTCTGTGGTAGCTCACAGTGTCTCTGCCATACTCTGCCCTACTTCTCCTTTAACTGTGCTTGGATTTCCCTCCTAAGATGTTGACAGGGAATAACTAAACCAAATTTGACATTAGCACTTGCATGCCAGAAGCCCTCTACTGCATTTTTCAATGGCAAAAGGTAAATTGTCTGTCCCTTTTTGATATGCACTTATTAGTCCATTGCCAATATTTGCTGCATGTTCTGCAAATTCCAGAAGACTGAAGTATGTAATTTGAATTATCACTAGAAAATCATGGTTTCTAGGAATGCCTTGCCTATAATACCATTACAGATAAACTCAATTACTAAAATTAAAACACCTGACATTTTAATTTTTTTGGAAAATTTTAGAAATTAATTCTCATATCAAATGAGGATCCTAGGCATGAGATTTAAAACCAGCCACATTTCTAATATATTCTTATTGGTGATCTTGCTTTAAAAGGCCTTATGACTATTTTATAACCTAAATTAGCATTTTCTAAATCTAGAAAGTCTATTAATACTCAATTGATTTCTAGATCTGATATGTTTTTATACATTTGGAGTCAATGTTCATTAAAAAATTCAGTTAAGACTTTTAGATCTTATGTAATTTTAATAAATGACTGCGAATTTTCTTCTTGTTCTTCTATCATGTGCCAAACATTTAAAGCTGCTAAACACCATTCAGACAATATGTGATAATCAAATTTACTGTCTCTGCAACTGAGCATATGGGCCATTATCAAGAAATCAATCTTGAACAATGATTAAATCTCATACCTATTTTATTGTTTTGTGATCCATGTTTATTCTGTCTGTCATGTTTGCCATTATAACTGATGACCAGCCTCCATAATTGCTGTAAATAAATCTTTCAAGTCTTGAAGTATGATTCTACTCCAAGTAGCCCATAAATTTAATATTTGCTTGACAAAGAATGAATGCATAACAAAAACAAATTGTGAAACAAAAGTTCTATACAATGGAGTACTACTCAACAATAAAAAAAAATGGCATCCTAAAATTTGCAGGATTCAGATTGATGGATTCAGATAATATCTTCCTGAGTGTGGTATCATAAACCCACAAAGATAAGCACAGGATGTACTCACTCATTAGAGGATTTTAGACAAAAAGCAAAGAATACCAAAGCTGAAAAACACAATCCCTGAACAGCTTGAAGCCTAAAGAATCTTAAGAAAAACATCCAGGGATTCCCCTAGGACAAGAATATAGAGAAGATCTCCTTAGCAATTTGGGATCAAATAGGGTAGTGATCAAGGAGTTAGGCTAACAAATAATGAGAGAAGGAGAGGGTTGAGTGAGAGTAGCAACATGAGGGAGAGAAAAAGAGATGGATACATTGATAGAGGAAGCCAATATGGGTTGGAAAGAAACTGCCAAGAACTCACAGGATGTTCCTGGCTAGTTCTCCAACCAATAGTGGGGGGGTGCCTAAACATGACCTCTTCTTTAATCAAATAGATAACCACCATAAGCATCATCACAGAAACTATATCCAACAATGAATGGAGGAAAAGACAGAGATGCATGGCTGAGCACTTGGCTGAGCTCCTGATCCAGCTGAGATGGGGAAGAGTGGAGTCTGAATGAGCAAAGGGATAGGAATTATGAGGATGAGTCCCACAGAGATGGCCAGATGGCGCTCTGTGAGCTTACTGAATCAAAAGTAGTCACTGGAGAACCATGGGAAAATGAGGTAGGTCCACCAAGGGTATTCAACTCTCAATTTACATGGGCATTATGTGGAGCCTGGAAGAGTGGGATCAGACTGTGTTCCTCTAAATGGGCTGGCACTTTGGAGCCCATCCCCTGCAAAGGAGTACTTACCCAATCTTGATATTGGGATGAGGAAATTGGTCTTGCCTGGAGTGGATGCACCAAGCTGAGCTGACACATTTTGGGATTTCTTGCCCATTTTGTGTGTGGGGGGAAATCAGGGGATGGGGTTGGGGAGGATGAAGGCAGAGTGGGAGAAATTGAGAAGAAGGAAGATTAGGCAAGCACGGAAACAACAGACATTTTTCTTAAAATAAAAAAATAGAATAAATGTCCTGAAATATTGCATTTCTACAGGATTCCAGTTAAGTACTCTATAACCTTTATGATTACTATCTAGAGGGCATTCTTTTATAGTAACTAAGTAAACAACAGTTCATTATGTAATAATCTTGTGCTGCCCATTGTGGTGACATATTTTATATTTAATAGAATCTGTCTGGAATATCAGAGAGAACAGATTCACCCACAGCCAAGCCAGGAGGGTCAGAGAGTGGTAACTCATGCCTTTAATCCCATAATTCCAGAAACAAAGATCTTTCTGAGTTTCTGTGAGATCAAAGCCTAACTACCAAGCAGTCCTCATTCACAACTTTAATCAAAAATCTAGGAATGTGATGCAGAGTTGAATCCAGAAGTGTAACTACTGAGGTCAAGTAGGTATTTAAGGCAGGCATAGGAAGTCAGAGATTTATTCTGATGAAGCAAAAAGAAACCAAACTGAGGAAGCTGAATGATAGATTTTAGCCTGAGAAGTTGGTTGGGAAATATTTGACTGCGTTCTGTATCCTCTCTCTGATATTCCAGCTTTTCCCTAATATCTGGCACTGAATTTTTAATAAATAAAAACTAGATTTTGTGTTGTAGCCCATTCTCAGTTTTATTACACAGTGGTTCAGTAGATTCTTGACTAAATTCCTCTGTTTATGTCTGCATATTTTTCTTATTTTAATAGTAGGTCTTTCCAAGTCTCTTATTTTATCAGTCTCCCTACACATATGGCATGTAGTCATATTTGAATTGCTTAGACATAAAACAATGTTTTCAGCTGTAATACACATTTAAATGTAGTATTATTTGTGACCCAAACACAATACTGGCAATCATACAGGTAGGAGCTGACTCTAATATGAGCACAAGGATCATATTTTAAAATAATTTAGAAAATCTGAAGTAGGTTACCCTAGATTCAGGGTAGAGTCTCAGTTGGGTTGCATGGTGGAAGCCACATAGGATTCACATTAAACAGAAAGGACAGTCATGGTTGGTCTGTGAACCATGAGTCCTGGATGGCCTTGACACTCACCATTCCCCTCATATAATATCCACATCAGACCAAATACTGACTAAGTTGTCTGGCTTATCCTAGGATTTGAGGAAGCCATAGATAATGAAAAAGCTCCTGCATGGATTCTAGAGAACAATACACCCTGTGACTCCAGCTCAGCCTCAGGTGTCTGTCCTACTCACAAGATAAAATGTCTTTATGCCTCATCTCCCTTTCTAAGAAAACAATTGTATCTCTCTGTTGGAGTTTACAAAAATTTATGTAATGCTTGGAACTGCTGCATATGTGAACCATTTTGCTTTTCATCTTCTCTTTTATATGATTACTTTCTCCTTTTTCAGTACAAACTACTGAATTCACCAGCACTAAAAAAAAAAAAAAATTAACACACTGTCTTTTCTTTCTGTTAGGCTTACTTGTTTGTTGTAGAAGGTTTCTCAGGCCCATTTGAGCTGGAGGTTTGGACCTGGCCCGCAGCAGCTTTTGTCCCCCCAAAGAAATGAATCAGACACTTATATTAATTCCATATTGTTTGGCCCATGTCTCAAGCACATTACTAGGCAGCTATTTCATCTTAATTCAGCCCATTTCTTATAATCTACTAATCTACCTGCCACGTGGCCCAGCCCATGGCTCACCTATATTTCATACATGTCTCTTCTTTGGGAGTCAGATAGCAACTGGCTAACCCCATCTGCCTTGTACCTGCTTGTCCTCTGATCCTCCACCCACTTCTACGGTTCTCCACATTGGCCAAAACAGTTACTTTATTTACATCATAAAAAAATATACCATCACACTTGTTTATACATCTTCCCATAAAATCACTAACCATAAGGACAAGGTCTCTATGCTAAAATTATGTGCTTAGGTCCATGTATTTATTATTTAAATCATATTTTTAACAAAGTATTATATAAATTTTCTATATCTTTGATATAAAAAGATGGATAAAGGAGCTCTGATAAAGCTTTAATAAAGGAGATGGGTGTTTCCAAACAAAATATAATTGTGTTTATATATGTGCCCCTTTGTAAAAAAGAAAGGAATTAAGGTAAGAAACAACAAAAGACAGCAATAAAACTAGCTTGCTTCATTTTAGAAAAAAGGACAGGTAGGAGAAGTACAGGTAGGAGAAGAGGAAGTTAGAGAAGCTGAGCATTTAAAAAGTAAGACTAACAGACTGAAGGAAAGGGAAGAAAACTCATAGGGACATTCCTACAAGTCTCTGTTTCTCCAGGAATGCTAAGAAGTGGCTAAGGAAATTGTCATCAGGGCAGAGGGGCCATCACAATTCTGTCCCAGTACTGGATCATCCTAGTGTTTGTAAGAAGTTCAAGTTCCAGGGGAAGTGGAGGATGTATCCAACACACTTACTCTGTCAGGGGCTGTTGAAGAAAAGGGATTAAGATGAGGATGACTCCAGTATTCATAGATAATGAGCAGATTAAAATACTTCAATTGGTAATGGAAGGAAGCCACTGATGGTAGACCAGATGCTCATAGGAAACATAGAGTAGAAGGCCTTTCATATTCTAAGGTGATGGACTTTAAAAAACTGAGCTATTTAAAATTTTCCTTTACCATTTTTTGGAAATGCACATACATTTGCCACATAGTTTATTCATAACTTTACACAACTATTTTTTTCCTCTTCCCTTGCCTCTGGCTCTCCAAACACATTTTCATCTCAATTTCATGTTTTCTTTTATAAAATAATAGTGATGCTCATGTGTCTGTGTGTGGAGTCACCTATTGTCACATCACCAAATAAAGTAACTCTCTATCCACAAGCATCCACCACTGAATTTAAAGATTTATTATTAGTCAGTGGCAAGTATATACAACTATGTGAGTGCTTGTCCACAGTTAGGATATCCATATCAAAACATACACATATATTCCACTTTCTTATTCCTACCACCAAGTCTTAAGGAAAACCACTGAACAGTGGGCTGAAAGAATGTAAATACTAGAGAATGAATGGGAGGGCTGTGAGGTAGTGACCCTGGACATTATATGTATCATATATTATAACATATAATATTATACACTAAGCCAGTTAAATGGTCCAGCACATATAGGAAAAGGACTGCAGATGTCTCACCCATGAGACCCTCAATAATTTTGACTGAGAGAATCATGCCTTAAAACTAAAATAATTTTCAAATTCTTAAAATTAAAACAAATGTGATCAAAATTAATATCAAAATATAACATGAGGAAAATTACTACTTGTGTTTTGCCAAGAAGACTTAAACTGTCTTCTACATATTTACTCATAGATTATATATGCCTTGGACAGAGAAGTCTCTTTCTGGAGTGTTTGACAATTAAAGCAGGGATCAATAACTGTCATATTAATTAGAATAAGTGAATATATTATAATATATAATACTCTTACTATAATCTAAAAAAGGAGAAAGGAGGAAGTTGGATGGTTGTTGAGGAAATTGTCAAAGCCTTACAGGTGCAATAAAGTGATTACAACTATGCACAAATGGCAAACAGCTTGCTGCACATAGCCAAAAAAGGAAACAATGGAAGTAATGAAAAAGAGACTGGGTGTGAGTTAGAAGAAGGAGAAAGCAAAAACAGGAAGGTTATCAGTGAGGGAAAGAAGAATGGAATGAAGGAGAGGAAGTAAGAGACATGAGAGGAGGAGGAGCAGGAAAGGGTCATCAGGAGAGACGGGCATAGGAGGGAGGGGAGTGAGGGTGAGCGATTCATTGATGCACTTCATTCTCTGTTTTCATAAAACGTCTGCTTCTGCAATGAATTTTCTGTCTGTGTTAAAATGGAAAAATTTACCAACTTCTTTCTCAAAAATATAATGGAAATTGTGTCATTACAATGTTGGTAAAATGACACTACAGGTTTGCACACTGGGCAATCAGGTGGGGTCACTTTTCTGAATAGGGTTTCCATTTCTCAGATGATCATAGCTGTGCTACACTGACAAAATTCTAACAATCTTAAATATACACAGTATAGTATTAGAGTCTGATGCTGATCAATACCTGAGAGTCCATAGGTCCACTCTAAAAAGTAAATAAATGACTGAAGAGATACTTAAGTGTAAGAATCATCTCTCTAGTGAAAACTGTATAGCTTTGTCCTAAACACTTTTCCTTTCAGTGACTTTACTTAGTGACTTCCTTCTAGGAAGTGTCATGGAGAAGAGAAACCCACAAAACCAAGGATGACTAACACACATAAAAACTATTAAAAATCTTGGAGTAAGAAATCTTATACCACTTCTAGAATGTGCTGTAAAAAATATGCAATAGTCCCTGTGATCTTCTTTCCCAGGATTTTATAACCACAATGAAATCTCAGTAAACCCAGCATGAGAAGAACTAAGCATAATGTGTGAAAACATTCTTCTAACGCTCAAAGTCGTAAGCAAGGGGAACCAATAGAAGTAGGTGACAATCAGAGCCTGAAAGATATGTCTGTCAACTCAATGTCAACACATGTCTTCATGACTGTGACTTACAGTACAGTAGCTTTGCACAGAGGAATAAGGGACACAGGACACTGGGTGTTCAATGTGAAAGAAGTCTTAGATGTTCTCTGGGTCCACATTGAACAGGTATTTTGAGCTATTCTCTTTATTTCCTTGGAGAATTACCTTAATAAAGCACAGATAAGGGTTGTATAATCTCTTTGTGTCCATAGTAATTTTCAAATAAAATAGTAACAGCATTTAAGCATACCTTCCTTTTCAACTGTAGAAATCACATAGGGTACTCTGCTTTTTATTACTTCAGTTAATATAAAACTAATTCCTGCTTGCATTCTAAGGATATTCATGACTTGTTAGGAACAGCTGACTTTCATCCATGACCAATGCAATAAACATATTTAGAAATATTAGATTTTTGTAATGCGGTTCATGATGTAAAGGAACAAGAATGGAAATATAAAAGTACATAGAGGAAGACAGAGAGTCTAAGAGTCTATATTAAGACTGGTCTCCAGGCATGGTGTCCCTGAGTGGACAGAAATACTCTGAGATCACTGGCATAGCAGCAAAATCAATCCCTTTGGTCTCATCTCAGATAAACATTTAAAATCACATGTACTAATGTTTATGAGTTGCTTCCTCAAAATTGAAAATTTAAGGTGAGTGATTTAAAAAAAATCCACTTAATTGACACAAAGAAAAAATTTTAAATAGTGTTTTAATCTGGATTTAACATGAGTCAGTGCCTGAAGTTCATAATATGACTAAATTCCATTCTAGACACTACTGGAATTTACAGGGATATACAAGGCATTGAGGATGTGGTATGCGCTATCCGCATAGAATAAATGTAGATGCATTATATGTGGCCCTCAAGGCCTACACAGCATAGATTATAAAGTTTTCTCTTTATATGGAATTGAATACACAGAATTAGATAATGTTCTTGATTATTTTGTCACCAGTTCCAATGAGAAGCACAAGGTAAATCTCAGTTGCCTGAGAGAAAATTAAATGCTTTAGTTCTCCAGGGAACCTCCCCCCATGCAAAGCAGCTCTCATGCTTAGACTGAAAGACCAGGACTAGGTGAGGAGCCCCAGCTCCTCACAAGAGCCTCAATACAGCATGGCTCTCTTTGTTCTACTACTCTGTCTGGTGACCTTTCCAAGCTGTAAGTGTTTCTTGATTTCAGGAAACGGACATAGGTATGTCATCTATGGGATGTATGACTAAATGTGATGTTGCTTGTTTTCAGGTTCCCTGACACCAGTGCATCTGAAGGCGTCAGGACCTAGCCAGGTGCAGCCTTCAGAAACCTTGTCTCTCACCTGCACTGTCTCTGGATTCTCATTAACAAGCTATGGTGTAAGCCAGGTTCGCAACCTTCAGGAAAGAATCTGGAGTGGATGGCAAGAATATGGACTGATGGAGGCACTGTGTATAATTCAGCCATCAAATACAGACTCACCATAGTCAGTTCTGGGTGTTTCTGATCCCAAATTGTTCAGTGGTTGTGGTTTGCCGCTTGGGCATATTTGGCTTTTTTCTTGTTTGTTTGTTTAGAGACCACAAATGAGTGAGTATATCCCCTGCTTATCTTTCTGAGTTTGGATACCTCACTCAGGAGGATATTCTCCAAGTCCATCCATTTGCTTGCAAATTTTAGGATATCATTTTTTTCTTACTGCTGAGTAGTACTCCATTGTGTGGATGTACGACAGTTTGTTAATCCATTCTTCAGTTGAGGGACATCTAGGTTGTTTCCAGATTCTTGCTATCACAAATAATGCTGCTATGAACATAGTAGAGCTAATGCCTTTGGAGTGTGACTGTGCATCATTAGGGTATACACCCAGAAGTGGTATTGCTGGGTCCTTGGGGAGATTGATTCTCAATTTTCTGAAAAACTGCCATACTGTGTTCCAAAGTGGCTGAACAAGCTTACACTCCCACAAACAATGGAGGAGTATTCCCCTTGCTCAGCATCCTCTCCAACATAGGCTGTCAATCTGTGCCTTTTATCTTAGCCAATCTAAGAGGTGTTAGGTGGTATCTCAAAATTGTTTGATTTGCATTTCTCTGATGGCTAAAGATGATGAGCACTTTTTCAGGTGCCTTTCAGCCATTCGTCCTTCCTCTGCAGGGAATTCCCTTGTAAGATCCGAACCCCATTTTTGATTGGGTTATTCAAGGTTTTGGGCTCTAGTTTTGGAGCTTTTTATATATCTTAGAGTTCAGTCCTCTATCACTTGTAGGGTTGGTGAAACTCTTTTCCCATTCTGTAGGCTGTCGTTTTGTCCTATAGACAATGTCTTTGGCTTTACAGAGAAGCTAAGAAGCTTCCGGAGATCCCACTTATTGATTGTTGGTCTTAGCGTCTGTACCACTGGTGTTATATTCAGGAAGTGGTCGCCTGTGCCAATTCGTACAAGTATATTTCCCACTTTCTTTTCTATCAAGTTCAAAGTGGCTGGGTTTAAGTTGAGGTCTTTGATCCACTTGGATTTGAGTTTTGTGCAGGGTGAAGGCTCAGATCTATATGCATTTTTGTACAACTTCCATCCAGCTATGACAACACCATTTGTTAAATATACTATCTTTTTTCCATTGAATGTTTTGGGCCTCTTTGTCAAAGATCAGGTGTTCATAGGTTTTTGGGTTAATGTCTAGATCCCCATATTCTATTCCATTGATCCACAAGTCTGTTTTAATGCCAGTACCAGGCTGTTTTTATTACTGTAGCTCTTTAGTATAACTTGAAGTCAGGAATGGTGATACCTCCTGAGGTTCTTTTGTTGTGTAAAATTGTTTTGGCAATCCTGGCTTTCCTGTTATTCCAAATGAAATTGAGTATTGTTTTTTCAAGGTCCAAAAAATATTGTGTTGGGATTTTGATGGGCAGTGCATTGAATCTGTAGATTGCCTTTGGTAGAATTGCCATTTTTTACTAAGTTGATCCTACCAATCCAGGAACATGGGAGAGCTTTCCATTTTCTGATATCCTCTTCAGTTTCTTTCTTCAGTGAATAAAATTTTTGTCAAATAAATCTGTTACTTCTTTGGTTATAGTTACTCCAAGGTATTTAATACTATTTGCAGCTATTATGAAGAGTAATGTTTCCCTTATTTCATTTTCAGCTCTTCTATCTTTAGTGTATAGAAACGCTACTGATTTCTTTGAGTTAATCTTGTATCATACTACATTACTGATGGTGTTTATCAGCCATAGCAGTTCCTCAGAAGAATTTTGTGGGTCACTTATGTATACAATCACATCATCTACAAATAGAGATAGTTTCACTTCTTCTTTTCCAATTTAAGTTCCCCTTAATCTCTTTTCATTCCCTTATTGTTTTATTCGAGAACTATATTGAATAGATAAATGGAGAGAGGACATCCTTGTCTAGTTCCTGATTTTAGTGGTATTGCTTTGAGTTTTTTCCCATTAAGTTTGATACTGGCTGTCGGCTTCTTGTAAATTGACTTTTTTACATTTAGGTATTCTCCCTGCATTCCTGATCTCTCTAAGGCTTTAATCATAAAGGAGTGTTGGATTTTGTCAAAGGCTTTTTCAGCATCTAAGGATATGATCATGTGGCTTTATTTCTTTAGTTTGTTTATATCGTGGATAACATGTACAGTTTTTTGTATGTTAAACAAGCCCTGCATTTCTGGGATGAAACCTCCTTGGTCGTGGTGGATATATAATGTGGTATATGGTTTGGTAAAATTTTGTTGAGAATTTTAGCATCAATTTTCATGAGGGAAATGGGTTTGTAGTTCTCCAGCTTTGTTGTGTCTTGAGTGACTTGGGTATTAGAGTAATTCTGGACTCATAAAAGGAATTTGGCAATATTCCTTCAGTTTCTACAATGTGAAATAATTTGAGGTAGTAATTCTTCTTTGAATGTCTGATAGAATTCTACACTGAAACCATCTGGACCTGGGCTTTTATTTTTGTGGATGCTTTTAATGCTTTTATGCTTCAATTTCCTTAAGTGTTATAGTACTCTTTAGGTAATTAATGTGATCTTCATTTAATTTTTGTAGATGGTACCTGTCCAGAAAGCTGTCCATTTCTTCTAGGCTTTCCATTTTTGTGGAATACAGATTTTCAAAGTATGAACTGATAATTCTCTGGATTTCCTGTGGGTCCATTTTTATATCCCCCTTATCATTTCTGATTATTTTGATTTGGATAATCTCTCTCTGCTCTTTGGTTAGTTTTGAAAAGGGCTTATCTATCTTGTTGACTTTCTCAAAGAACCAACTCTTAGATTCATTGATTCTTTGTATTGCTCTTTTTGTTTCAGTTGTATTGATTTCAGCTCTAAGTTTGATTATTTCCTGCTGTCTACTCCTTCTAGGTGAGTTTGCTTCTAATTGTTCTAAGGCTTTCAGCTGAGCTGTTAGGTCTCTAGTGCGGGATTTCTCAAGGTTTTTCATATAGGCATCTAGAGCTAAGAATTTTCCTCTTAAGACTGCTTTAATTGTGTCCCACAAGTTTGGGTATGCTGGGTATTCATTTTCATTAAATTCTAGGAAGACTTTGATTTCTTTCTTAATTTCTTCCTTGATCCAGAGGTGGTTCAGCTGATTGATGTTTAGTTTTCATGAGTTGGTAGGCTTTCTATGTTTTTTGATGTCGCTGAACTCTAACTTTAGGCCCTGGTGGTCCAATATGATATAAGGGATTATTTTCATTTTTTGTATCTGTTGATATTTGCTTTATGACCAGTTATGTGGTCAGTTTGGGAGGAAGTTCCATGAGGAGCTGAGAAATATGTATAGTCCTTTGGATTGGGGTAGAACTTCTGTAGATATCTATTAAATCCATTTGCATCATAACCTCTCTTAGACTCCTTATTTTTCTTTTGAGTCTCTGTCTGCTTGACCTACCCAGGGTTGAAAGTAGGGTATTGAAGTCTCCCACTATTAGGATGTGAGAACTGATGTGGGATTCGAGCTTTAGCAGTCTTTCTTTTACATAGGTAGGTGCCTTTATATTAGGGGCATAAATATTCAGGATTGAAATCTCCTCTTGACCAATTTTTTCACTGATGAATAAGTAATGAACATCTTGGTCCCTTTTAATTGCTTTTAGCTTAAAGTCTAATTTGTTAGATATTAGGATGGCAACCCCTGCTTGTTTCTTAGGATCATTTGAATGGAAAATCTTTCCCCAACCCTTTACTCTAAGCCTGTGTCTGTCTTTGTGGTTGAGTTATGTTTCTTGTAGGCAACAGAGGGATGGCTTCTGTTGTTGTATCCATCTTGTTAGTGTGTGATGTTTTATAGGAGAGTTGAGTCCATTGATATTAAGGGATATTAGTGACCACTGATTGATATTTCCTGCTATTTTTGGTGGTAACTTGTTTGTAATTCCTTTCTTTGGAGTATTCTTCTGTGGGTTTATTGATTGTTTGTGGTTTCATAGGGGTATCTGGGGTCCTCTAGGTTGGAATTTTCCCTCTAATATTTTCTGTAGTGCTGGATTGGTAGATAGATATTGTTTCAGTCCTACTTTGTCAGGGGTCCTCTAACTTGGAGTTTTCCCTCTAATATTTTCTGTAGTGCTGGATTGGAGAATAGATATTGTTCCAGTCTGACTTTGTCATGAAATATCTTGTTTAATCCATCTAAGGTGACTGATAATTTTTCAGGGTATAGAATTCTAGTTTGGCAGCCATGCTCTTTTAGCATTTGTATAACTTCTGACCAAGCCCTTCTATCTTTCATCGTTTCCAGTGAAAAGTCAGGTGTTATTCTGATGAGTCTGCCTTTATAGGTAAGTTGGCCTTTTTCTTTTGCAGTTCTTAAAATTTTTTCATTGTTCTATATGTTTTGTGGCTTGATTATTATGTGGCACTCTGATTTTTTTTGGGGGGGGTCATATCTATTTGGTGTTCTGTAAGCTTCTTGGATCTTTATAGGCATTTTCTTCTTCAAGTTAGGAAAATTTTCTTCTATGATTTTATTAAATACATTATCTGTGACTTTGAGCTGGTATTCTTCTCCTTCTTCTATTCCTATTATTCTCAAGTTAGGTCTTTTCATAGTGTCCCAGATTTCCTGAACATTTTGAGTTATGGCTCTTTTGGTTTTAGTATTTTCTTTGACTGATATATCTATTTGAGCTACTGTGTCTTCCACTTCAGAGATTCTATCTTCCATCTCTTGAACTCTGTTTTTTATGCTTGTATCTGTGGTTCCAGCTTTTTTCTTCAGGTTTTCTATTTCCATCTTTGCCTCATTTTGTGCCTTTTTTATTGCCTCTATTTCAGTTTTTAGTTCCTGGCATGTTTCTTTCATAGATTTGTTCATCTCTTCCAATTTTTTGTTTGTATTTTCTTCTATTTCTTTAAGGCATTTTTTCATATCTTCTTTGAGAGCTTCAATGATCATCATAAAAGAGTTTTTGGTGTTGCTTCCTTCTGTTTCCTCTTCATTGCTCAGTTCAGGTCTTGTAGTTGTAAGACCGCGACTTTCTTCTGGAGTTACCTTGTTGTTCTTTATATTATTATATATATTTTTACACTGGTGTTTGCCCATGGCTTCAGTGGTTCATGATCAGGTGGCTCCTGGTCAGTAGTGGCAACCAGGCTTGTGTGTCTCCTGTCACCTCTGAGCAAGGGGTCTGCTCAATCTCTGACTCTGCTAAGGGCAGGGGTCTGAATTTCATGTCCTCAGTCCTTCTCTGTTGAAGCAATGGAGGCAGAATGACCACACAAGTTTCATTGTGTTAGCACCAGCTAGGGGAACCCTGACAGCCAAAGTTTATCTCTGTCTGCTATGGAATGTGTGGAAAAGCACCTGTTCCCAGAACTGGAACCCAACTGCGCAGTACAATTTTTTAATCCATTCTTCAGTTGAGTGACATCTAGATTGTATCCAGGTTTTGGCTGTTACTAATAATCTGCTATGAACATAGTTAAGTTAATGCCCTTAAGATAAGATATTATCCTTTGGGTATATGCCAAATAGTGGTATTGCTGGATCATTGGGTAGATTAATTCCCAGTTTTGTGAGGACCCATAATACTGATTTCAAAAGAGGTTGTTGAAGTTTACATTCCCAACAGAAATGGAGGAGTGTTCCTCTAAGCCAGGAAAATTTGTAAATGAATTGTTTAGACCTAAAATATATTAAAGTCAATGACTAAAGATTATAATTCCCAACTTTTTCCTTTACACCAAGAAAATATACAGCTTGATAGTGAGATTCTATCACTATATTACAAAAGACTTTTCACACATACAAATTGGTTTAAGTAAAATATAAAACAAAACAGTACAAGTATCTTCCTCTGAAGTAGAGCTTAAGAAGCAATAGTGCATGGAAAGGGCCTTCAAATTCTCTGCTCTTGATTATGTCTAATGATTCATTCTAGGAAATTACAAAGAAAAGGATATCCAGTTGATAAGAGTGCAGAATCCAGACACGCACCAGGCAAAAACACCAGAGTGTTCTTATACACTTTGTTCTGATAGTGTGTGACGAAAAGAGTATGTCTTCCTAAAATGTTATTTTTCTTCTTCTGTCTAGCCATGAAGACATATCACTTTCAGTTCGTGTTAAGTAAACAAATGCAAATAGCTATTTTATAAATTATGTATAGTTTTGTAAATAAAATTTATAGCAATAACTGAAGACTCCCACCAGGTCCATATTGGTCCAGAAGATGATCCCTGAAAAGGTTGATGAACCAGATTCAGTCAGAATAGACATGAAAATAAATTTCAACAATGCCTGTTGTCCTTGAATTTATTATGCTCATTTCACACTTTAAATCATACTATCACTATTATTACTATCCAATTGTTTGACAATTTTATAGACTTTCTAAATTTTTTAGTTATTACATTTCCCACTTTAAAATCATAGTATAACTATTATTACTATTCTGTTGCTTGATTCACAGACTTTAAAATATATACTTATTAGATAAAAATAAAAACCTTGATACCTCTAAACCATTGTAATTGATGTGAAGGACTCCAAGTTAAAAAGTTATAGATTTTGTTATAATTATTAATCCAAAGTGGTTCATTTACAAATACAATAAATCATTGTTTACATTCTAGACAATTTGAATATAATTAATGGTGCTATAATTTAATAATGTAAAATAAAATTTATACATTTGGTACTTATGAATATTCATCACTAGTGTATGGTATACAACCGGATATATTTATGCTGAGGTTATTTTTTTTCTGCTTGAATTTTCAGTAACATTTCTACACTATTCCATTTAAGTGATGTTTATTCTAATTGTTTTAACACTGTCTAACATTATATATTCACATATATATCCACTGTTGAATGACTATACAGTTTTGGTTTGGGAGACATACTTCATAAAATCAACTTTCTCCATACATGAAAATCATATCATATTATCTGCGCTTTATATACATACAACTCATGGTTTGAATACTCTTTTCAATATGACTGTTTAGACAACTCAGTCTATAGTATGAAATCCATACACAAATTACAATTTATCACATAACCCTCAGAGAGTTACAGATAAAGACCATGTAACCCAGCAATCTCACTGGCCAGTGAGGGGACAAAAGAGGTGATATTTTCATTTAAAATACGTTTATGCATTTCCATGTTAATTTTCTAGTTCAACATCTGCATTCTATCTCACTAGTAGATTCTCTCTCTAAAGGGCTGAGATGAGAAGCCTATATAAACACTCTGATTAAATGGTGCCTCCAGCATTCACATTCCAATGTTCCTTCTTCCATGTATTCAGTTTGCAACTTGTCTTTGAATAAAAGTGAGAACAAAATTTACATTAGCTGTATTATTTAAAACTAATTTACTGAGGTGTTGTGGGCATACAATAATTTCTATTTACTAACATGTGTCTTGTTGAGATTCCATGTGAGGAAGCATACAAGAAACCAATATACTCTATGACAGAAAAACATGCATTGTTTCCCTGACATTCCTGTCAATATTTGCTCATGTGATATTAGATCTACTTTAAAGCATGCAAGCTGGTAATGTTTATGCTTTATGAATGAGTTCTTTGGATTTTTCCCTTTTAAAAGGTTGAATGAGTTTTTATAATGCTGTGTTTGAATCATCAGGCCCTTCTGCTCCTTGTTTTCTATACTCATGGATTTGATTCTCAACAGTCATTTGCTTTCACCATGTCTGTGTCCTATTGTGTGAGGTTTGTTTTACACAGCACTCCTGTATCCCACTGTTTTGAAGTTTTATTTGTTTTTAACAGATACTTGAAATGAAGAATTGTGAATTCTGACATCCTACATCTGTCAGTGTCCCTCCTGTGTTGTTATGAAATATTTGTACATGGTGTAATGATGTATTGTTGTGATTGATGTAAAAAGAAGCTGAGTGTCCAGTACCCAAGTAAGAAAGATATGTAGGACTGCTGGGAACAGAGAATGAACATATTCAAGGCTAGCATGATGCTTCTCAGACTCAAATAAAGAAGAAACAAAAATGGGATAGGTTTAAAAGTCATGTGGTAGAATGTAGTTTAATAAAGCTATGGATTAATTTAAGTTATAAGAGCTAGTTGAAAAGAAACCTAAGTTAAAGACTAGGATTACATAATTAATAATAAATCTGTGTCATTATTTGGGATTTTATGAGCCAATGAAAACTCCTATTCCATGGCATCCAATGTGGGTGAACAAATTTCTATATATGATCTAGGAAAGCTTTAAATATATTGTAAACATGTAATCATGGAGCCAGACACAGCTTCCTAATCCCACAGGCTCTCAAGTGAACCACAAGAGTTAAACTCCCTGCCACTGTCTGCAGACTTGATCCACCCAGTGCCATGTGCAGAACTGTGTAGTAGGTTTAAGGCTTAGCTCATGCAGTCAGAGAATGCTGCAGGTACACATTAAAGTGGTCCAAACTAATAAAACCTTTAAATAGATACAGTAAAAAGTGGATATAGACAGTCACTTTAAAATTCATAAAATAAAGTCTTTACAGAAAGAACAAATCATACAAAACAAATAAGCCACAAAAGATGAGAAATATACAGGGACTCTGGATCCTATATGGTGCTTTGTTGACTTTGAATTCTTTAAATGCTAATATACAAAAATCTTAACTGCTATGTCAATTACTGAAACTGTCTCTGATGGCTTATGTCTACTCTGAGCCTGCCTTTTGTCAAGTGTCCAAAGAGAGCTTGTAACAGCAAGAAGATATGCAAATAAGGCATCTCTGTGGCCATGAAAACCAGCCCTGCAGCTCTGGCAAAGGAGTCACGCCCTGGATTGCCAGGATCTCTCATTTAGTGATCAGCTGTGAACACTGATCATCACCATGGCCTTGGGACTCAGATACCTTTTCCATGTTATTATTTTAAAAGGTAATTTATGGAGATGAAGCATTGCATGTTTTGCAGACAGGAGAAGAAAAAAAATGGCTTTTTGACGAATCTTCTCTCTGTTTTCAGGTGCCCAGTGTGAGGTCCAGCTGGTGGAGTCCGGAGGAGGCTTAGTGCAGCCTGGAAACTCCCTGAAAATCTCCTGTGTAGCCTCTGGATTCACTTTCACTGACTATTACATGCACTAGGTCAGACAGGACCCAGGAAAAAGGCTGGAGTGGCTCGCATACATTAGTGGTAGTAGTGGTGGTACCATTAAATATGCTGATGCTGTGAAGGGCCGATTCCCCATCTCCAGAGACAATGCCAAGAGCACCCTGTACCTGTAAATGAGCAATCTGAAGCCTGAGGACACAGCCACGTATTACTGTGACAGAGACACTGTGATACAAAGTTACTGTGAACTCAGACAAGAACCTCCCTGCAGGGTTCTCAAGACCAGCAGGGGACGCAGAAAACACTCAGATGTCTTGGTCATGGAGGAGCCTGTTCAGAGCAGCAAAGGGGATAGACTCTGTTTCTTTCTTGTTCAAAAATAAATAAATAAGTGTTTTTTAATTTTTAAGAATTTTTTAAATTCAATTTAAATACTATCTACAGATACAATACTCACCCCACCTCCCTCATTTTTTCCCTGCAACTCCCTTTCCTCTGAAAAGGTGAGGCCTCTCATGAGGACTCAGCAAAGTCTGGTGCATTCAATTGAGGCAGTTCCAAGAGTCTTCTCCCTGCATCAAGGCTGTGCAAGGTGTCTCACCGTAGGTAATGTGCTACAAAAACCTAGCTCTTGCTCCAGGGATAGATCCTGATCCCACTGACAGGGGCCCCTTAAACAGAGTAAGCTACACACTGTCTCCAGTATTCAGAGGGCCTAGCTTGGTCCCATACATGCTCCACAAATAGATAACTGTCTACAGTTCATAAGTTTCTACTACTTGGTTCGGTTTCTCTGCATATTCTCCATCATAATCTTGACCTCCTTTTCTTGCTCATATAATTTCTCTCCCTGTCATTGAACTCCTAGACCTCAGCCTGGTGCTGGGCTGTGGATCTCTGCATCTGCTTCCATCAGTTAAAGGATGAAGGCTCTATGATGACAGAGTATTCAGCAATCTGATTACAGGGGTAAGCTGGCCCAGGCAGACTCTCCACTATTGCTAGTTGTCTAGGCTGAGGTCATCTTTGTGGATTCCTGGGAACTTCCCCAGCCCCAGGTTTCTCCCAAACCCCAGAATGTCTCCCTCTATCAAGGTGTCTCTTTCATTGCTCTCCCACTCAACCCTGTCTCAGCTTGACCATCCTGGTCCCTTATGTTCTCATCCCTCCTCCCTCCCTCTATTGCCCCTTCCCTGGGCAATCCATGATTCCCTGTTAGGGTACTCCTTGTCGCTTAGCTTCTCTGAAGATGTGAGTTATATTCTGTTATCTTTCTTTACATCTAGTACCCACATATAAGTGAGCACATACTATGGTTTTTCAAATCTCCTTACCTCATTGAGGGTAATATAATTTTTTAAAAAATTTGATTTTAAAATTTTCCCATACACATTGCTGTTCCTCCTCCCACCCCTTCTCCCAGTCCTTCCCCAACTCTCTCCACCCCACTCCCCTATTCCATCTCAGAGAGCACAATGTATCCCAAGGTAAGTCAATTCAGTCTGGAATACCCATTTGAGGTAGGTCCCAATCCCTCCCCCAAGTATCAAGGCTGAGAAGGGTGTTACCCCACAGGTCATGGGCTACTAGAAGCCAGCTCACACACCAGTCATAAATTCTCATCCCAGTGCAGGAGGCTCCACAAGCTGCTCATCTATTTCAACTACCATTCACATTCAGAGCATCCAGATCCTTTCCCTGAAGGTTATTCAGCTTCATTTAAAAATCTGTGAGTTCCCAACAGCACAGGCCAGCCTACTCCTTGGGTCTCCCTATCATGATCCCAAACCCTCCACTCATGCAATTTCTCCTCCCTCTCTTCTGCTGGGCCAGTAGCTCACCCCAGTGTTTAGCTATAGATCTATGCATCTGCCTCCATCAGCTGCTCTGTGAAGGTTCCATAATAGCACTTAGGGTGATCATTTATATAATAACAAGGAAAGGCCAGCTTAAGCACCAACTCCACTACTGCTAGGAGTCCTATCTGGGCTCATCTTGTGGGTTCTTGGGTGTTTCCATAGCACCAGGTCTCTCTCTGACCCCACAGTGACTTCCTCTATCTGGATATGCACTTCTTTGCTCTCCCTTTTTGTTTCTCTGTATCATCATCATCCCATTCCTTCATATTCCCTTCTCACCTTGCCTTGGACCCTCCACCTTATGATCCCAATTAACTCAGGAGATCTTCTCTATTTTCCCTTACCAGGGGAATCTGTGAATGTTTCTCTTAACTTCCTAACATTACCTGGCTGCTGGAGGGGGGGTGGTAGAGTGTAAGTTAGTAATCTTTTGATTTATGTCTAAAATCCACTTATGCATAAGTACATACCATTTCTAACATGCTGGGCCTGTGTTATCCTGCTCAGGATGATGCTCTCCAGATGCCTCCATTTGCATAAAAATTTCAGGATGTCATTTTTTTTTACTATTGAGCAATATTCTATTCTGTAAATATACAAAAAGTTTTAATCCATTTTTAGTTAAGTGTTATCTAGGTTGTTTCCAGGTGCTGGCTAATGGTTATGGCACGGCTGGATGGCAGTATGTAGAAGAATGCAAATAGATCCATATCTATCACCCTCCACAATAACCAAGTTCAGATGAATCAAAGACCTAAACATAAAGCCTGTGACACTGACCATGATAAAATTGAGTGAGATACACCTGTTAAAACATTGGCAAAGGTGAATACTTTATAAATATAAGCCCAGGAGAACAGACACTGAGTACAGCAATTACTATAAGGGATGTCTTGAAACTCAGAATATTTTGAAAGGCAAAAGAAATGGTCAATAAGACAAATTGATAGGCTACAGAATGAAAAAAGATCTACAACATCCAAAATCAAACAAAAGAATGATGTCCATAATGTATAGAAAACTTAAGAAACTAGATGTCAAAATACAGAGCTACATAAAAAATTTTCAATAGAAGATCTCTAAATTAGTAAAAAACACTTAATGAATTTCTACATCCTTAGCATTCAGAAAAATGGAAATCAACAACTATCTTACACTTGTCAGAATGACTAAGATCAAAAACATAGATGCCTATGACAGAGTGGATGTGGTGCTCTCCTCTATTACTGGTCGGACTATAAACTTGTATAGCCACTTTGGAAGTCAGTATAGTAGTTCCTCAGAAATCTAGGAATCAGTCTATCCCATGATTCAGCAATACCACTACTGGACATATACACAAGTGATGTACATTCTTACCGCAAGGACATTATTAACTCAACTATGTATATTTCAAATGTCCCAGTGTCCAACCTTGTTCCTAACAGATGCTAATAGATGTCCAAGAGTATCCATGTAATAGTCTTGTTAATTTTTCTTTTTCCTGACACCTCTAACATCACCATCTATGATATTAGTTGTTCTGTGCATCTTCATCTAGGTTCTCTGTCTCATTCTATATGTTTGTGATCTTGCCATATTTGTTATATTATTATGATACAGCAGTGTAGCACTTGAGAACAATGATGATAAAAATCTTTATCAGCATTCTTGTTACTGAGGGCCAATTTTCATCACATTTAAGAGTTTTCTGTATGTATTTTCTATGATGATTTTTTTTCTTTAAGCCAGTTTTTAGTGGTTATTATTTATTTTTCCTTTTTTTTTGCCTAGCTTCTCCAGAGTTATTAAATTCAGGGCTTCTTTTTTCTTCTTCTTCTTTTCTTTCTTTATTTTGTACTTAACAAAAAAATAGAAACATGAATTTAAAATGAGGAAAAGTTAACAATAACTATGAACAGGATAAGAATCATAAGCATGGCTTATCAAGGGTGGTAATGCAAATAAGATTGCTACACATATATTTACTATGTGTTCAGCTTTCCCTCTGAAATTTTTTTCCCCATCCCTGTATATCCTCATTCAAGGTCCCTTCCCAGTCCCAACACATCTTGACATTTCTCTTCTCTGCAACTCCCCATCCCTTCGCTGGGCAGGGAACAGACAGTGCTATGGTCCCACTGACCCAATAATGCTTGGATCAGTGTCCACTCCTGGCCAAATCCAGTTTTGTCCCCGCTCCCTCAAGAATGAGTCTGGTATTCCTATAGTTGGAGTGGGGTTCAAAGGGTCAGTCCAGGGTGTTTCTGATCCCAAGCTGTTCAGTGGTTGTGGTTTGTCGCTTGGGTATGTTTGGCTTTTTTTTTTCTTGTTTGTTTGTTTAGAGACCACTAGTGAGTGAGTACATCCCTTGCTTATCTCTCTGAGTTTGTGATACCTCGCTCAGGAGGATATTCTCCAAATTCATTCATTTGCCTGTGAATTTTAGGATATCGTTTTTTTCATATTGCTGAGTAGTATTCCAATGTGTAGATGTATCACAGTATATTAATTCAGTCTTCAGTAGAGGGACATCTAGGTTGTTTCCAGGTTCTTGCTATTACAAATAATGCTGCTATGAACATAGTTGAGCTAATACCTTTGGTATGTGAATGTGCGTCTTTAGGGTATACACCCAGAAGTGGTATTGCTGGGTCCTTGGGGAGATTGATTCTCAATTTTCTGAAAAACTGCCATACTGTGTTCCAAAGTGGCTGAACAAGCTTACACTCCCACCAATAATGGAGGAGTGTTCCCCTTGCTCCGCATCCTCTCCAACATAGGCTGTCATCTGTGCCTTTTATCTTAGCCAATCTAAGAAGTGTTAGGTGGTATCTCAAAGTTGTTTTGATTTGCATTTTTCTGATGGCTAAAGATGAAGAGCACTTTTTCAGGTGCCTTTCAGCCATTCGTAGTTCCTCTGCTGAGAATTCTCTTTTTAACTCTGTACCCCATTTTTTGATACGGTTATTCAGGGTTTTGGGCTCTAAATTCTTGAGCTCTTTATATACCTTAGAGATCAGTTCTCTATCACTTGTAGGGTTGGTGAAAATCTTTTCCCATTCTGTAGGCTGGCATTTTGTCCTATTGACAGTGTCCTTGGCTTTGCAGAAGCTTCCCAGCTTCAGGAGATCCCACTTATTGATTGTTTGTCTTAGTGCCTGTGCCACTGGTGTTATATTTAGGAAGTGGTGGCCTGTGCCAATTTGAAGAAGTATATTTCCCACTTTCTTTTCTATCAAGTTCAAAGTGGCTGGGTTTAAGTTGAGGTCTTTGACCCACTTGGATTTGAGTTTTGTGCAGGGTGACAGGCTCGGATCTATTTGCATTTTTCTACACACTTCCATCCAGCTATGCCAACACCATTTGTTAAATATACTATCTTTTTTCCATTGAATGTTTTGGGCCTCTTTGTCAAAGATCAGGTGTTCATAGGTTTTTGGGTTAATGTCTGGATCCTCAATTCTATTCCATTGG